>JAVSCE010021225.1:0-66008 GCA_032199065.1 Smutsia gigantea | reverse complement strand
GGAAAGGTGATACATGGCAGAAAGGTGGCTTTAAAAGCTCTTGGTAGTTTGGGGGTATTGAGAAGACTATGCAAATGCCCAGGACAGAATACAAGCTCAGAAACAGCCTGGAAAGACCTTAATCTTTCCCCTAAGACTGGCCTTGAGAGTCTATGGAAACAAGTGCAGGATAAGGGAAGCTGGATAAGCCAGGTTACGTGTTCAGTGGCTAAGTGCTCCACAGAGCCGACCTGCAACGACTAGGAGAGGTTCTTTTCCTTCTCACTTTTCTCCTTTTAATGCTCTAAAGCATTAAAGTAATTGTCAAAACAATTGACCACTGAGCTAACAAAACAGATGTCAATGGCCACACACAACGAACAACATACAGTTTCCAAACCAGTGTAGAAATATCACCAAACAGCAAACAGCAACCACAGCATCAGCGACAGCAAACCTGGTTCCAACGTGGCTGCATTTAATATTCAAAACACTGTTTCAATGAAAGCAAGCTGGGAGGTACATGAAAGAACCAAGAAGGTCTGGTCCATTAACAGGACAAAAGGAACAGAAGGACAGCTCAGGCATTGGATTTCCTACACAAAGACTTTCAACAGATGATTTTAAATCTGTAGAAAGAGCTAAGGGATACAATGGACAAAGAACTTAAAAAAAAAAACAGGAAAGTGATGCCTCACCAAATAAGGGATTATCAATAAAATGATAGAAATGATGTAAGGAAAATAAACAGGAATTCCAGAAATGAAAGTACAATAATTGAGATAAAAAACTCACTAGAGAGTCTCAACAGCAGATATGAGCAGGACAGTGATGTAAAGGAATAGAGTTTTGTATACTGTTGAAAATAAGTATGTTAAGTGTAAATTGTCAAGTTAAGATGTTACGTGTTATCTTTAGAGTAATCACTAAGGAAAAACTAAAAAATGTATAGAAAGAAATAAGGGAGTCAAAATAATAACACTAGAAAAATCTATTGAAAATGAAGGCAGTGATGGAGGAATTAGAAAAAGGCAAAACTTGGCATAGTAAATAATAAATCACAACCTAACCATACATATGCTACCTACAAGACTTCATCAAAATTTAAAACTTTTGTACATTAAAGGACATTATCAGGAAGTGAAAAGACAACTTACAGAATGGGAGAAAATATTTATAAATCATATATCTTAAAACTTTTTAATTCCCAAAATATGTAAAGAACTCTCACAATTCAACAACAAACAAGCAAAAAAACAAATTAATGGGCAAAGCACTTGTATATTTTTCTAAAGAAGATACACAAATGTTCAACAAATACATGAAAAGATGCTCAAAGCCATGTCATTAATCATTAAGGAAATGCAAATCAAAACCACAATGATATACCACTTCACACCCATAAGGATGTTATAACTGAAAATCAAAAATAGAAAATAACAAGTGTTGGCAAGAATGTGGAGAAATGGAACCCTCACACATTGCCAGTGGGAATGTAAAGTGGTTAATGCTTTGGGAAACAGCTGAATGGTTTTTCATTAAGTTAAAGAATTACTGTATGACCCACAATTTCATGCATAGGTGTATGTCCAGAAGATTTGAAAACAGGTATTCAAACAAATACTTGTACACAAATGTTCAAAGCAGCACTATTCACAACATCCAAAGGTGGAAACAACCCAAACATCTATCAGTGGAAGAAAACATAAACAAAATGGTGTGTGTGTCCATATAAAAACAAAATGGAGTGGGTCTACACATTCTAAGGACCGTGGCCAGGAGCTCTAGGGGGTAACTCGGATGGTCCCAGGCACAGGGCCAGGGAGGAAGCATGGCATGAGAGGTGCAGTGGAGGCATGGCATGAGAGGTGCAGTGAGTGACCGTGGTGGTTGCAATTTGTAGAGCAACCTCAGAGAGGGTGAGGGCCAGGCTTTCTTTTCCTTAAGAGAAATAAATCTATCAGACAGCTGGGTTGGGGAGCAGTGAAGGTTCTGGAGACCCTGCTGTCTGGGCCACTTGACACTGACACCCTGAAGGCCCCTACAACCCTGGTGGCCAGGTGGTATAGGTGTGAGATAGAGGAGTGGGAAGAGGGGCTACTCCTTCTGATGCAATTCTGTTCAGATTTTTTCTAATAAAACAGAACTGGGTTTGCACACACACAAAAATGAAAGAAACACACACACATACAATACAGATATATAAACACATATACATACCATTTGACCCAGGAATTCCACTCCTAGGAATTTACCCTAAGACTGCAGCAGCCCAGTTTGAAAAAGACATATTCCCCTATGTTTATCGCAGCACTATTTACAATAGCCAAGAAATGGAAGCAACCTAAGTGTCCATCAGTAGATGAATGGATAAAGAAGACGTGGTACATATACACAATGGAATATTATTCAGCCATAAGAAGAAAACAAATCCTACCATTTGCAACAACATGGCTGGAGCTAGAGGGTATCTTAGCACTTAGCATCTTAAAATTCAACACCTATTTATTTACAAAAGCTTACAAATATTTTCAATAGTGTACAAATATAAGTAAATATTCTTAGCCATAAAAAGGAATGTAGTACTGATACATGCTACAAAGTGTAGGAACCACAAAAACATGCTAAGATAAAGAGGCCAGCCACAAAAGGTCACACATTGTATCATTTTGTTGACAGGTAATACGCAGAATAGGTAAATCTAAAAAGAGACAGAAAGCAGATCAGTGGTTGCTGAAGGCTAGAGGGAGGGAGATGTATTTTGCAATTAGAGATGATGGTTATACAACATTGTGAATGTACTAAATGCTACTAAACTGTAAACTTTGAAACAGTAATTTTGTTATGTGAATTTTACTTCCACAAAAAATTAAGTATGTGAACAACACAGAAAGAGACAGAAACTAAGGCTTAGTACTTAGTTTTTTTTAATATAATTTATTTTATTATCATTAATTTACAACTACATGTGCAATATTACGATTATTAAACTACCCCTTCATCAGATCCCCCCCACCAACACCATTACAGTCACTGTCCATCAGCATAGTGAGATGCTATAGAATCACTACTTGTCTTCTCTGAGTTGTACTGCCCTCCCGTGCACCCCCAACATTACAACTGCTAATCGTAATGCCCCTTTTTCCCTTTTATCCCTCCCTTCCTGCCCATTTTCCCCAGTCCCTTTCCCTTTGGAAACTATTAGTCCATTCTTGGGTTCTGTGAGTCTTGTGCTGTTCTGTTCCTTCAGTTTTTTTCTTGGTTCTTATACTCCACATATGAGTGAAATCATTTGATACTTGTCTAATTCGGCTTGGCTTATTTCACTGAGCATAATACACTCTAGCTCCAGCCATGTTGTTGCAAATGTCTGGATTTGTTTTCTTCTTATGGCTGAATAATATTCCATTGTGTATATGTACCACATCTTCTTTATCCATTCATCTACTGATGGACACTAAGGTTGCTTCCATTTCTTGGCTATTGTAAATAGTGCTGAAATAAACATAGGGGTGCATCTGTCCTTTTCAAATTGGGCTGCTGCATTCTTAGGGTAATTTCCTAGGAGTGGAATTCCTGGGACAAATGGTATTTCCATTTTGAGTTTTTTGAGGAAACTCCATACTGTTTTCCACAATGGTTGAACTAATTTGCAGTCCCAACAGCAGTGAAGGAGGGTTCCCTTTTCTCCACATCCTCGCTAACATTTGTTGTTGTTTCTGTTTTGGATGTTGGCCATCCTCACTGGTGTGAGGTGATATCTCATTGTGGTTTTAATCTGCATTTCTCTGATGATTAGCGATGTGGAGCATCTTTTCATGTGCCTGTTGGCCATCTGAATTTCTTCTTTGGAGAAGTGTCTATTCATGTCCTCTGCCCATTTCTTAATTGAATTATTTGCTTTCTGTTTGTTAAGGTGCATGAGTTCTTTATATATTTTGGATGTCAACCCTTTATCAGATACGTTTTTTATGAATATATTCTCCCATACTGTAGGATGTCTTTTTGTTCTACTGATGGTGTCCTTTGCTGTACAGAAGCTTTTCAGCTTGATATAGTCCCACTTGTTCATTTTTGCTTTTGTTTCCCTTGCCCGGGGAGATATGTTCATGAAGAAGTTGCTCATGTTTATGTCCAAGAGATTTTTGCCTATGTTTTTTTCTAAGAGTTTTATGGTTTCATGACTTACATTCATGTCTTTGATCCACCTTGAGTTTACCTTTGTGTATGGGGCTAGACAGTAGTCCAGTTTCATTCTCTTACGTGTAGTTGTCCAGTTTTTCCAACACCAGCTGCTGAAGAGGCTGTCATCTCCCCATTGTATATCCAAGGCACTTTTATCAAATATTAATTGACTGTATATGTTTGGGTTAATGTTTGGATTTTCTATTCTGTTCCACTCGTCTGTGGGTCTGTTTTTGTGCCAATACCCAATTGTCTTGATTACTGTGGCTTTGAAGTAGAGCTTGAAGTCAGGGAGTGTATGTAATTCCCCCTGTTTTATTCCTCCTTCTCAGGATAGCTTTGGCTATTCGGGGTCTTTTGTGGTTCCATATGAATTTTAGAATTATTTGTTCCAGTTCATTGAAGAAAGCTGTTGGTAGCTTGATAGGGATTGCATTGAATCTGTAGATTGCTTTAGGTAGTATAGCCATTTTGACAATATTGATTCTTCCTAGCCAAGAGCGTGGGATGCATTTCCATTTGTTAGTGTCCTCTTTAATTTCTCTTAGGAGTGTCTTGTAGTTTTCAGAGTACAGGTCTTTCACTTCCTTCGTTAGGTTTATTCCTAGGTATTTTATTCTTTTGATGCAATTGTGAATGGAATTGTTTTTCTGATTTCTTTTTCTGTTAGTTCATCGTTAGTGTATAGGAAAGCAACAGATTTCTGTGTGTTAATTTTGTATCCTGCAACTTTGCTGAATTCGGATATTAGTTCTAGTAGTTTTGGAATGGAATCTTTAGGGTTTTTTATGTACAGTATAATGTCATCTGCAAATAGTGACAATTTGACTTCTTCTTTACCAATCTGGATGCCTTGTATGTCTTTGTTTTGTCTGATTGCTGTGGCTAGGACCTCCAGTACTAAGTTGAATAACAGTGGAGACAGTGGGCATCCTTGTCTTGTTCCCGATCTTAGATGAAAAGCTTTCAGCGTCTCGCCGTTAAGTATGATGTTAGCTGTGGGTTTGTCATATATAGCCATTATAATGTTGAGGTACTTGCCCTCTATACCCATTTTGTTGAGAGTTTTTATCAGGAATGGATGCTGAATTTTGTCAAAGGACTTTTCAGCATCTATGGAGATGATCATGTGGTTTTTGTTCTTCTTTTTGTGATGTGGTGGATGATGTTGATGGATTTTCGAATGTTGTACCATCCTTGCATCCCTGGGATGAATCCCACTTGATCATGGTGTATGATCCTCTTGATGTATTTTTGAATTCGGTTTGCTAATATTTTGTTGAGTATTTTTGCATCTACGTTCATCAGGGATATTGGTCTGTAATTTTCTTTTTTGGTGAGGTCTTTGCCCGGTTTTGGTATTAGAGTGATGCTGGCTTCATAGAATGAGTTTGGAAGTATTCCCTCCTCTTCTATTTTTTGGAAAACTTTAAGGAGAATCGGTGTTATTTCTTCTCTATATGTCTGGTAGAATTCAGAGGTGAATCCATCAGGCCCGGGGTTTTGTTCTTGGGTAGTTTTTTGATTACCAATTCGATTTCGTCGCTGGTGATTGGTCTGTTTAGTTTTTCTGTTTCTTGCTTGGTCAGTCTTGGAAGGTTGTATTTTTCTAAGAAGTTGTCCATTTCTTCTATGTTTTCCAGCTTGTTAGCATATAGATTCTCATAATATTCTCTTATGATTCTTTGTATTTCTGTGGAGTCCGTCGTGATTTTTCCTTTATTCATTTCTGATTGTGTTTATGTGTGTAGATTCTCTTTTTCTCTTAATGAGTCTTGCTAGGGGTTTATCTATTTTGTTTATTTTTTCAAAGAACCAGCTCTTGGTTTTATTGATTTTTTCTATTGTTTTATTCTTCTCAATTTTATTTATTTCTTCTCTAATCTTTATTATGTCCCTCCTTCTGGTGACTTTGGGCCTCATTTGTTCTTCTTTTTCCAATTTCAGTAATTGTGTCTTTAGACTATTCATTTGGGAATGTTCTTCCTTCTTTAAATAGGCCTGGATTGCAATATACTTTCCTCTTAGAACTGCCTTTGCTGCGTCCCACAGAAGTTGTGGCTTTGTGTTGTTGTTGTCATTAGTCTCCATATATGCTTTGATTTCTGTTTTGATTTGGTCGTTAACCCATTGATTAATTAGGAGAGTGTTGTTAAGTCTCCATGTATTTGTGAGCCTTTTTGATTTCTTTCTAAAATTTATTTCTAGCTTTATGCCTTGGTGATCTGAGAAGTTGGTTGGTAGGATTTCAATATTTTTGAAATTACTGAGGTTCTTTTTGTGGCCTAGTATGTGGTCTATTCTGGAAAATGTTCCATGTGCACTTGAGAAGAATGTGTATCCTGTTGCTTTTGGGTGTAGAGTTCTGTAGATGTCTGTTAGGTCCATCTGTTCTAGTGTGTTGTTCAGTGCCCCTGTGTCTTTACTTATTTTCTGTCTGGTTGATCTGTCCTCTGGAGTGAGTGGTGTGTTGAAGTCTCCTAAGATGAATGCATTGCTGTCTATTTCCTCCTTTAATTCTGTTAGTATTTGTCTCACATATGCTGGCGCTCCTGTGTTGGGTGCATATATATTTATAATGGTTATATCTTCTTGTTGGACTGACCCCTTTATCATTATGTAATGTCCTTCTTTATCTTTTGCTACTTTCTTCGTTTTGAAGTCTATTTTGTCTGATACAAGTACTGCAACACCTGCTTTTTTCTCTTTGTTGTTTGCATGAAATATCTTTTTCAATCCCTTCACTTTTAGTCTGTGTATATCTTTGGATTTGAGGTGAGTTTCTTGTAGGCAGCATATAGATGGGTCTTGCTTTTTTATCCATTCTGTTACTCTGTGTCTTTTGATTGGTGCATTCCGTCCATTTACATTTAGGGTGATTACTGATAGGTATGTACTTATTGCCACTGCGGGCTTTAGATTCGTGGTTACCAAGGGTTCAAGGGTTGCTTCTTTACTATCTAACAATCTAACTTAACTTTCTTGTTAAGTTATTGTAAACACAGTCTATGTTTCTTTATTTCTCTCCCTTCTTATTCCTCCTCCTCCATTCTTTCTATAATAGTTGTTTTATTCTTTGCCTTTAGTTAGTATTTGGATGGTCTGCTTTCTTTGCTATGATTTTATTTTCTCTGGTGACATCTTTTTAGCCTTAGGTGTGCTTCCATCTAGAGCAGTCCATTTACGATATCCTGTAGTGGTGGTTTATGAGAGGCAAACTCTCTTAACTTTCGTTTATCTGGAAATTGTTTAATCCCTCCATCATATTTAAATGACAAGCGTGCTGGATACAATATTCTTGGTTCGAGGCCCTTCTGTTTCATAACGTTAAATATATCATGCCATTCTCTTCTGGCCTGTAAGGTTTCTGTTGAGAAGTCTAATGATAGTCTGATGGGTTTTCCTTTGTAGGTGATCTTTTTTCTCTCTCTAGCTGCCTTTAATACCCTGTCTTTATCTTTGATCTTTGCCATCTTAATTATTATGTGTCTTGGTGTTGTCTTCCTTGGGTCCCTTGTGTTGGGAGATCTATGAGCTTCGGTGGACTGCGAGACTACTTCCTTCCCCAGCGAGGGAAAGTTTTCAGCAATTATTTCTTCAAAGACACTTTCTATCCCTTTTTCTCTCTCTTCTTCCTCTGGTACTCCTATAATGCGAATATTGTTCCGTTTGGATTGGTCACACAGTTCTCTTAATATTCTTTCATTCCTAGCAATCCTTTTATCTCTCTCTGCCTCAGCTGCTCTGTACTCCTGTTCTCTGTTTTCTATTCCATTAACAGTCTCTCGCATCTCATCCATTCTGCTGTTAAGCCCGTCGATCGCTTGTCTGATTTCTGTATTGTCTTTCCTCTGTTCCCTCACTTCCTCCCTCAGCTCTTGCACATTTCTCTGTAGGTCCATCAGCATGGTTATGACTTTTATTCTGAATTCTTTTTCAGGGAGGCTGTGCATTTCCATCCCTTCAGACTCCCTCTCTGGGGTTGTCTGGTTGATTTTGGTCTGAACCATATTCCTCTGTCTTTTCATGGCTATATAATTGGTCACTGATAGTTGCCACGTATGTCAGCTGGGCTCTTTAAGACTTTAAAAAGAGAAGAAAAAAAAGGAGAAAAAAAAGAAAGAAAGAAAAAAAGAAAGAAAAGAAAAAACAAAAACAAAACAAACAAAAACAAAAAAAATGCCCACCGGACGTAGATTCTGTGGGAATGCTCTAGGTGGCGCTATTGCCCCACTATTCCACAGCTGTGACTGTGCCGCTCCGCAGGGCCCTTTATCGCTCTGGCAGGGGTGGGAACGAATAGGAGGCTGTTGATCTCAGTGAGAAGTGTTAAGTATGGCTACGCTTCCTCAGTCGCCAGCTAAGGCGTCTGAAACTCCCCAGGACTCCCAGCCTGCTGGGCTGAGTGTGCTGGGGCGATCCGGCTCCTCCGCTGGGCTCCTGTCTCTTTAAGACCACTGAAGAAAGCGCGCGCTTTTTTTTTTTCCTTCCCGGGAGCCGGCTGAAAGCACCCTGGCGCGTTCCCCGCTCAGATCCTGCCCCTGTCTCTCCAATCTCCGCTGCACTGCGCAATGTGGGTCAGCACTCCCCGCGCAGATCACCGGGGCTGGCTACTTCGCGGGGTGTACTTCCACTCCCTCCCGGCTCTGAATCCTCTCCTCACGCCAGTGTGCTGGGGTGGGGGAGTGCTCGGGTCCTACCGGGTCGCGGCTCCGTATCTTACCCGCCTCTTGGGGTGCTGAGTCCTCTCGGGTGTAGCTGCACGCTGTGCGCTTTCCTGTGTATTCTCGTCTCTCTTTTAGGAATAGATGTATTTTCTGTGTTTTCTTAGATAAATATAGTGTTGGGAGGAGATTTCTGCCACCCTGCTCACACCACCATCTTCCCGGAACAGTACTTAGTTTTTAAATAAATGTCATGGCAAGGGCAGATAATTGAGTGACTGAATATGAGAAACAATATGAAGTTGAAAGCATAAAGTAAAAATACTATGAACATTGATATTCTGCAGGATAGTGAAGCAACCGGTAGGTATTAGAAAAAGTAGGTAAAAATCCAGAACATTCACATTAAAAATCAAAATATGGATACTGGTTTAAAACAGTACAAAATTGAGGAACATGGACTATAAACAGAAGATAATGAAACAAGCAGTATTTTAGGAAGATTAGTACAATGCTTGAGAAAGCCCAGGGAGGACTTAAAAAGCAGCACCAGAGTAGTCATGTAAAAGGCTGTTGTAATAATCAAGGAATTCGGTAATAATGGCCTTGTGGGAAGTGAAAGGAAGGAAAAGGCAGACTTTTACATGAAATAATAAAGTTATAATTTGGCAATTCCCTAAATGTGTGAAATGACTGAAAGGAATTCTAAGGACTCAAAAACTGTCAACAAGAGGAACAAGGGTAAGATATTCTGTGAAGATTTTTCCAAGAATTCAAGAATTCTGAGTAAGAGAAACAATGGGAAGGGGGATTCATTTCTGGGGAAGACTGCTTTGGTGTGGGAAAGATTCAGATTTTGAGACTACAAAAAAATATCTGACTGCAGAGGCTTATTAAATGTTAAGACATCTGTATTTGAGTAATCAAGACAATTTGGTATTGGCACAAAAACAGACCCACAGACCAGTGGAAGAGAAAATCCAAACATTAACCCAAACATATACAGTCAATTAATATTTGATAAAGGAGCCTTGGATATACAATGGGGAGATGACAGCCTCTTCAGCAGCTGGTGTTGGAAAAACTGGACAGCTACATGTAAGAGAATGAAACTGGACTACTGTCTAGCCCCATACACAAAGGTAAACTCAAGGTGGATCAAAGACCTGAATGTAAGTCATGAAACCATAAAACTCTTAGAAAAAAACATAGGCAAAAATCTCTTGGACATAAACATGAGCGACTTCTTCATGAACATATCTCCTCGGGCAAGGGAAACAAAAGCAAAAATGAACAAGTGGGACTATATCAAGCTGAAAAGCTTCTGTACAGCAAAGGACACCATCAGTAGAACAAGAAGACATCCTACAGTATGGGAGAATATATTCATAAATAATGTATCTGATAAAGGGTTGACATCCAAAATATATAAAGAACTCACGCACTTCAACAAACAAAAAGCAAATAATCCAATTAAGAAATGGGCTGAGGACATGAATAGACACTTCTCTAAAGAAGAAATTCAGATGGCCAACAGGCACATGAAAAGATGCTCCACATCGCTAATCATCAGAGAAATGCAGATTAAAACCACAATGAGATATCACCTCACACCAGTGAGGATGGCCAACATCCAAAACACAAACAACAACAAATGTTGGCGAGGATGTGGAGAAAAGGGAACCCTCCTACACTGCTGGTGGGAATGCAAATTAGTTCAACCATTGTGGAAAGCAGTATGGAGGTTCCTCAAAAACTCAAAATAGAAATACCATTTGACCCAGGAATTCCACTCCTAGGAATTTACCCTAAGAATGCAGCAGCCCAGTTTGAAAAAGACAGATGCACCCCTATGTTTATTGTAGCACTATTTACAATAGCCAAGAAATGGAAGCAACCTAAGTGTCCATCAGTAGATGAATGGATAAAGAAGATGTGGTACATATACACAATGGAATATTATTCAGCCATAAGAAGAAAACAAATCCTACCATTTGCAACAACATGGCTGGAGCTAGAGGGTATTATGCTCAGTGAAATAAGCCAAGCTGAAAAAGACAAGTATCAAATGATTTCACTCATATGTGGAGTATAAGAACAAAGAAAAAAACTGAAGGAACAAACAGCAGCAGATTCACAGAACCCAAGAACAGACTAATAGTTACTAAAGGGAAAGGGACTGGGGAAGATGGGTGGGAAGGGAGGGATAAGAGGGAAAAAGGGGCATTATGATTAGCAGATGTAATGTTGGGGGACATGGGGAGGGCTGTACAACTCAGAGAAGACAAGTAGTGATTCTATAGCATCTCACTATGCTGATGGACAGTGACTGTAATAGGGTTGGTGGGGGGGACCTGATGAAGGCAGTAGTTTAATAACCATAATATTGCACATGTAATTGTAGATTAATGATACCAAAATAAATTATTAAAAAAATAGATCTGTATTTGCACCCTAAGTAAGAATAAAGGAATTAAAAGTCTCAGGGTTGGTTAGGAGATTCTCAAGATGCCAGCATTAGAAGGATGGCAGAAATCTCCTCCCAAAACCATATATACTTTGAAAATAGAGCAAATACAACTATTCCTAAACAAGTGACCAGAAGATACAGTACAACAGCCAGGCTACATCTATATCTGTGAGAACTCAACATCTCACGAAAAGGGTAAGATACAAAGCTGTGACCCAGCGGTACCCGAGCAATCCCTCCACGCTAGCTCACCGGGGGAGATAAAGAATCAAGACTGGGGAGGAAGTGGAAGCACAGGACTGCTAAATAACCAGAACTTACGGCACTCTAACTCCCTGGGTGGAACACAACACCAAATCCCCTCAAGGCGATTAGCAACCTGCCGTTCATTCTCCGCCACTGGCACTGCAAGCGAACTGGCTGATTCGCCATTGCTGCAGAGCAACCAGGAAAGAGCTCTTCCCACAGCAAACACAAAGGCTTCTCCCAGCACACAGGTAACCAGGCCAGACCCAGAGACTGCCCCTTGACCACAGTCGACCGACACAGACAGCAGAGACCAGTGCAGAGTCTGGAAGGCACAAAGGGGCTTTATTCTCAAGGCGAACACATGCTGCTGGTCTGCAACCCCCACCAGTGCCCTGAACCATCCGGAGGGCTGCCCCACCCATGGCAGCTCAGGAGATCAACCCAGAGGCTGCCCCCTGCACAACCAACCAGCATAGGCAGAGGAAGCCAGCACGGAGTCTGGAAAGCACATGGGAGCTCTGTTCTCGCGGTGAACACATGCTGATTGCCTGCAAACACCACCAGTGCCTTAGGCCATCCCGAGAGCCACACCACACACGGCAGCTCAGGGGATCAACCCAGAGGCTGCCCTCGGCACCCGGCTGACCAGTACATGCAGAGGGAGCTGGAGCGTAGTCTGGAAAATATATAGGAGCTCTGTTCTCATGGTGAACATGCACTGAACGCTTGCAACCACCGCCAGTACCCTAAGCTATCCCGAGGACAGGTGAGCACATGGCAGCTCAGGGGATCAACCCAGAGGCTGCTCCATGTGTGCGGTTGCCTGACATAGGCAGTGGAGACAGGCAAGGGGACCAGCAAGCAGGAGGTGACTTTGTTTTCCCAGCTGACACATGCGTCATTCGCTGGCGATCACTTCCATCGCCATGAAAAGGCAGAAGAACCTGGTTTAGTCCAAAATCCCTTAAACCCCAGAGAGACGGCCTGGTGAGAATGAAATCACCAATCTTCCTGAAGAAGATTTCAAAATAAAAGTCATAAGCATGCTGATGGAACTACAGAGAAATATGCAAGAGCTAAGGGATGAATTCCAGAGGGAGATAACAGAAATGAAACAATGGAAGGATTCAGAGCGGACTAAATGAGGTGCAAGAGACTGTTAATGGAATAAAAATCAGAGAACAGGAATAGAGAGAAGCTGAAGCAGAGAGAGAAAAGAAACTCTAGGAATGAAAGTATATTAAGAGAATTGTGTGACCAATCCAAACGGAACAATATTTGCTTTATAGGGGTACCACGAGAAGAAGAGAGAGAAAAAGTGATAGAAAGTGCCTTTGAAGAAATAATTGCTGAAAACTTCCCAAAGCTGGGGAAGCAAATAGTCTCTCAGATCATGGAAGCCCACAGATCTCCCAACACAAGGGACCCAAGGAGGACAATACCAAGACATATAATAATTAAAATGACAAAGATCAAAGAGAAGGACAGAATATTAAAGGCAGCCAGAGAGAGAAAAGATCACCTACAAAGGAAAACCCATCAGGCTATCATCAGACTTCCAGACTTCTCAACAGAAACCTTACAGGCCAGAAGAGAATGGCATGATATGTTTAATGTAATGAAACAGAAGGGCCTTGAACCAAGAATACTGTATCCAGCATGATTAGCATTTAAATTTGAAGGAGGGATTAAACAATTCCCAGATAAGCAAAAGATGAGGGAATTTACCTCCCACAAACCACCTCTATAAAGGGACAACTCTAGATGGAAGTGCTCCTAAGACTAAACAGATGTCACCAGAGAAAATAAAACCACAGCAAGGAAAGCAGACCAACGAAATACTAACTAAAAGCAAAATAATATCAGCTATCCACAAAATTAGTCAAGGGAAACACAAAAGAGTACAGAATAAAACACCTAACATATAAAAAGTGGAGGAGGAAGAAAAAGAAGGGAGAGAAATACAGAATCATCAGACTGTGTTTATAACAGCGTAATGAGTTAAGTTAGATGGTCAGATAGTAAAGAAGCTACCCTTGAACCTTTGGTAACCATGAATCCAAAGCCTGTAATAAGAAGATATCTATCGATAATCACCCTAAATGTAAATGAACTGACTGAATGCACCAATCAAAAGACACAGAGTAATAGAATGGATAAAAAACCAAGACCCACCTATATGCTGCCTACAAGACCCTCACCTCAAACCCAAAGACATAAACAGACTAAAAGTGAAGGGATGGAAAAAGATATTTCATGCAAACAACATGGAGAAAAAAGCAAGTGTT
This sequence comes from Smutsia gigantea, assembly GCA_032199065.1. NCBI lineage: Eukaryota > Metazoa > Chordata > Mammalia > Pholidota > Manidae > Smutsia > Smutsia gigantea. The sequence continues at coordinate 52,173 of JAVSCE010021225.1, read as the reverse complement.
GAATTACTTGTATCAGACGAAATAGACTTCAAAACAAAGAAAGTAACAAGAGATAAAGGACATTACATAGTGATAAAGGGTTCAGTCCAACAAGAGGATATAACCATTATAGATATATATGCACCCAACACAGGAGCACCTACGTATGTGAAACAAATATTAACAGAATTAAAGGAGGGAAAAGAATGCAATGCATTCATTTTAGGAGACTTCAACACACCACTCACTCCAAAGGACACATCAACCAGACAGAAAATAAGTTAAGGACAGAGAGGCACTGAACAACAACCGAGAACAGATGGATCTAACAGACATCTACAGAACTCTACACCCAAAAGTAGAAGGATATACATTCTTCTCACGTGCACATGGAACATTTTCCAGTAGACCACATACTAGGCCACAAAAAGAGCCTCAGTAAATTCAGAAAGATTGAAATTGTACCAACCAGCTTCTCAGATCACAAAGCTATGAAACTAGAAATAAGTTACACAAACACATAGAGGCTTAACAACATGCTCCTAAACACATAGAGGCTTAACAACATGCTCTGGTTGATGTGTCCTTTGGAGTGAGTGGTGTGTTGAAGTCTCCTAAAATGAATGCATTGCATTCTTTTCCCTCCTTTAATTCTGTTAATATTTGTTTCACATACGTAGGTGCTCCTGTGTTGGGTGCATATATATCTATAATGGTTATATCCTCTTGTTGGACTGACCCCTTTATCATTATGTAATGTCCTTCTTTATCTTTTGCTACTTTCTTCGTTTTGAAGTCTATTTTGTCTGATACAAGTACTGCAACACCGGCTTTTTTCTCTTTGTTGTTTGCATGAAATATCTTTTTCCATCCCTTCACTTTTAGTCTGTGTATATCTTTGGATTTGAGGTGAGTTTCTTGTAGGCAGCATATAGATGGGTCTTGCTTTTTTATCCATTCTGTTACTCTGTGTCTTTTGATTGGTGCATTCCGTCCATTTACATTTAGGGTGATTACTGATAGGTATGTACTTATTGCCACTGCGGGCTTTAGATTCGTGGTTACCAAGGGTTCAAGGGTTGCTTCTTTACTATCTAACAATCTAACTTAACTTTCTTGTTAAGTTATTGTAAACACAGTCTATGTTTCTTTATTTCTCTCCCTTCTTATTCCTCCTCCTCCATTCTTTCTATAATAGTTGTTTTATTCTTTGCCTTTAGTTAGTATTTGGATGGTCTGCTTTCTTTGCTATGATTTTATTTTCTCTGGTGACATCTTTTTAGCCTTAGGTGTGCTTCCATCTAGAGCAGTCCATTTACGATATCCTGTAGTGGTGGTTTATGAGAGGCAAACTCTCTTCAACTTTCGTTTATCTGGAAATTGTTTAATCCCTCCATCATATTTAAATGATAATCGTGCTGGATACAATATTCTTGGTTCGAGGCCCTTCTGTTTCATAACGTTAAATATATCATGCCATTCTCTTCTGTTGAGTAAGGTTTCTGTTGAGAAGTCTAATGATAGTCTGATGGGTTTTCCTTTGTAGGTGATCTTTTTTCTCTCTCTAGCTGCCTTTAATACCCTGTCTTTATCTTTGATCTTTGCCATCTTAATTATTATGTGTCTTGGTGTTGTCTTCCTTGGGTCCCTTGTGTTGGGAGATCTATGAGCTTCGGTGGACTGCGAGACTACTTCCTTCCCCAGCGAGGGAAAGTTTTCAGCAATTATTTCTTCAAAGACACTTTCTATCCCTTTTTCTCTCTCTTCTTCCTCTGGTACTCCTATAATGCGAATATTGTTCCGTTTGGATTGGTCACACAGTTCTCTTAATATTCTTTCATTCCTAGAAATCCTTTTATCTCTCTCTGCCTCAGCTGCTCTGTACTCCTGTTCTCTGTTTTCTATTCCATTAACAGTCTCTCGCATCTCATCCATTCTGCTGTTAAGCCCGTCGATCGCTTGTCTGATTTCTGTATTGTCTTTCCTCTGTTCCCTCACTTCCTCCCTCAGCTCTTGCACATTTCTCTGTAGGTCCATCAGCATGGTTATGACTTTTATTCTGAATTCTTTTTCAGGGAGGCTGTGCATTTCCATCCCTTCAGACTCCCTCTCTGGGGTTGTCTGGTTGATTTTGGTCTGAACCATATTCCTCTGTCTTTTCATGGCTATATAATTGGTCACTGATAGTTGCCACGTATGTCAGCTGGGCTCTTTAAGACTTTAAAAAGAGAAGAAAAAAAAAGAGAAAAAAAAAGAAAAAAAGAAAAAAAAGAAAAAAAGAAAGAAAAGAAAAACACAAAACAAAAAACAAAACAAAAACAAAACAAAAAAAAACAAAAAAAATGCCCACCGGACATAGATTCTGTGGGAATGCTCTAGGTGGCGCTATTGCCCCACTATTCCACAGCTGTGACTGTGCCGCTCCGCAGGGCCCTTTATCGCTCTGGCAGGGGTGGGAACGAATAGGAGGCTGTTGATGTCAGTGAGAAGTGTTAAGTATGGCTACGCTTCCTCAGTCGCCAGCTAAGGCGTCTGAAACTCCCCAGGACTCCCAGCCTGCTGGGCTGAGTGTGCTGGGGCGATCCGGCTCCTCCGCTGGGCTCCTGTCTCTTTAAGACCACTGAAGAAAGCGCGCGCTTTTTTTTTTTCCTTCCCGGGAGCCGGCTGAAAGCACCCTGGCGCGTTCCCCGCTCAGATCCTGCCCCTGTCTCTCCAATCTCCGCTGCACTGCGCAATGTGGGTCAGCACTCCCCGCGCAGATCACCGGGGCTGGCTACTTCGCGGGGTGTACTTCCACTCCCTCCCGGCTCTGAATCCTCTCCTCACGCCAGTGTGCTGGGGTGGGGGAGTGCTCGGGTCCTACCGGGTCGCGGCTCCGTATCTTACCCGCCTCTTGGGGTGCTGAGTCCTCTCGGGTGTAGCTGCACGCTGTGCGCTTTCCTGTGTATTCTCGTCTCTCTTTTAGGAATAGATGTATTTTCTGTGTTTTCTTAGATAAATATAGTGTTGGGAGGAGATTTCTGCCACCCTGCTCACACCACCATCTTCCCGGAACAGTACTTAGTTTTTAAATAAATGTCATGGCAAGGGCAGATAATTGAGTGACTGAATATGAGAAACAATATGAAGTTGAAAGCATAAAGTAAAAATACTATGAACATTGATATTCTGCAGGATAGTGAAGCAACCGGTAGGTATTAGAAAAAGTAGGTAAAAATCCAGAACATTCACATTAAAAATCAAAATATGGATACTGGTTTAAAACAGTACAAAATTGAGGAACATGGACTATAAACAGAAGATAATGAAACAAGCAGTATTTTAGGAAGATTAGTACAATGCTTGAGAAAGCCCAGGGAGGACTTAAAAAGCAGCACCAGAGTAGTCATGTAAAAGGCTGTTGTAATAATCAAGGAATTCGGTAATAATGGCCTTGTGGGAAGTGAAAGGAAGGAAAAGGCAGACTTTTACATGAAATAATAAAGTTATAATTTGGCAATTCCCTAAATGTGTGAAATGACTGAAAGGAATTCTAAGGACTCAAAAACTGTCAACAAGAGGAACAAGGGTAAGATATTCTGTGAAGATTTTTCCAAGAATTCAAGAATTCTGAGTAAGAGAAACAATGGGAAGGGGGATTCATTTCTGGGGAAGACTGCTTTGGTGTGGGAAAGATTCAGATTTTGAGACTACAAAAAAATATCTGACTGCAGAGGCTTATTAAATGTTAAGACATCTGTATTTGAGTAATCAAGACAATTTGGTATTGGCACAAAAACAGACCCACAGACCAGTGGAAGAGAAAATCCAAACATTAACCCAAACATATACAGTCAATTAATATTTGATAAAGGAGCCTTGGATATACAATGGGGAGATGACAGCCTCTTCAGCAGCTGGTGTTGGAAAAACTGGACAGCTACATGTAAGAGAATGAAACTGGACTACTGTCTAGCCCCATACACAAAGGTAAACTCAAGGTGGATCAAAGACCTGAATGTAAGTCATGAAACCATAAAACTCTTAGAAAAAAACACAGGCAAAATCTCTTGGACATAAACATGAGCGACTTCTTCATGAACATATCTCCTCGGGCAAGGGAAACAAAAGCAAAAATGAACAAGTGGGACTATATCAAGCTGAAAAGCTTCTGTACAGCAAAGGACACCATCAGTAGAACAAGAAGACATCCTACAGTATGGGAGAATATATTCATAAATAATGTATCTGATAAAGGGTTGACATCCAAAATATATAAAGAACTCACGCACTTCAACAAACAAAAAGCAAATAATCCAATTAAGAAATGGGCTGAGGACATGAATAGACACTTCTCTAAAGAAGAAATTCAGATGGCCAACAGGCACATGAAAAGATGCTCCACATCGCTAATCATCAGAGAAATGCAGATTAAAACCACAATGAGATATCACCTCACACCAGTGAGGATGGCCAACATCCAAAACACAAACAACAACAAATGTTGGCGAGGATGTGGAGAAAAGGGAACCCTCCTACACTGCTGGTGGGACTGCAAATTAGTTCAACCATTGTGGAAAGCAGTATGGAGGTTCCTCAAAAAACTCAAAATAGAAATACCATTTGACCCAGGAATTCCACTCCTAGGAATTTACCCTAAGAATGCAGCAGCCCAATTTGAAAAGGACAGATGCACCCCTATGTTTATTGTAGCACTATTTACAATAGCCAAGAAATGGAAGCAACCTAAGTGTCCATCAGTAGATGAATGGATAAAGAAGATGTGGTACATATACACAATGGAATATTATTCAGCCATAAGAAGAAAACAAATCCTACCATTTGCAACAACATGGCTGGAGCTAGAGGGTATTATGCTCAGTGAAATAAGCCAAGCTGAAAAAGACAAGTATCAAATGATTTCACTCATATGTGGAGTATAAGAACAAAGAAAAAAACTGAAGGAACAAACAGCAGCAGATTCACAGAACCCAAGAACAGACTAATAGTTACTAAAGGGAAAGGGACTGGGGAAGATGGGTGGGAAGGGAGGGATAAGAGGGAAAAAGGGGCATTATGATTAGCAGATGTAATGTTGGGGGACATGGGGAGGGCTGTACAACTCAGAGAAGACAAGTAGTGATTCTATAGCATCTCACTATGCTGATGGACAGTGACTGTAATAGGGTTGGTGGGGGGGACCTGATGAAGGCAGTAGTTTAATAACCATAATATTGCACATGTAATTGTAGATTAATGATACCAAAATAAATTATTAAAAAAATAGATCTGTATTTGCACCCTAAGTAAGAATAAAGGAATTAAAAGTCTCAGGGTTGGTTAGGAGATTCTCAAGATGCCAGCATTAGAAGGATGGCAGAAATCTCCTCCCAAAACCATATATACTTTGAAAATAGAGCAAATACAACTATTCCTAAACAAGTGACCAGAAGATACAGTACAACAGCCAGGCTACATCTATATCTGTGAGAACTCAACATCTCACGAAAAGGGTAAGATACAAAGCTGTGACCCAGCGGTACCCGAGCAATCCCTCCACGCTAGCTCACCGGGGGAGATAAAGAATCAAGACTGGGGAGGAAGTGGAAGCACAGGACTGCTAAATAACCAGAACTTACGGCACTCTAACTCCCTGGGTGGAACACAACACCAAATCCCCTCAAGGCGATTAGCAACCTGCCGTTCATTCTCCGCCACTGGCACTGCAAGCGAACTGGCTGATTCGCCATTGCTGCAGAGCAACCAGGAAAGAGCTCTTCCCACAGCAAACACAAAGGCTTCTCCCAGCACACAGGTAACCAGGCCAGACCCAGAGACTGCCCCTTGACCACAGTCGACCGACACAGACAGCAGAGACCAGTGCAGAGTCTGGAAGGCACAAAGGGGCTTTATTCTCAAGGCGAACACATGCTGCTGGTCTGCAACCCCCACCAGTGCCCTGAACCATCCGGAGGGCTGCCCCACCCATGGCAGCTCAGGAGATCAACCCAGAGGCTGCCCCCTGCACAACCAACCAGCATAGGCAGAGGAAGCCAGCACGGAGTCTGGAAAGCACATGGGAGCTCTGTTCTCGCGGTGAACACATGCTGATTGCCTGCAAACACCACCAGTGCCTTAGGCCATCCCGAGAGCCACACCACACACGGCAGCTCAGGGGATCAACCCAGAGGCTGCCCTCGGCACCCGGCTGACCAGTACATGCAGAGGGAGCTGGAGCGTAGTCTGGAAAATATATAGGAGCTCTGTTCTCATGGTGAACATGCACTGAACGCTTGCAACCACCGCCAGTACCCTAAGCTATCCCGAGGACAGGTGAGCACATGGCAGCTCAGGGGATCAACCCAGAGGCTGCTCCATGTGTGCGGTTGCCTGACATAGGCAGTGGAGACAGGCAAGGGGACCAGCAAGCAGGAGGTGACTTTGTTTTCCCAGCTGACACATGCGTCATTCGCTGGCGATCACTTCCATCGCCATGAAAAGGCAGAAGAACCTGGTTTAGTCCAAAATCCCTTAAACCCCAGAGAGACGGCCTGGTGAGAATGAAATCACCAATCTTCCTGAAGAAGATTTCAAAATAAAAGTCATAAGCATGCTGATGGAACTACAGAGAAATATGCAAGAGCTAAGGGATGAATTCCAGAGGGAGATAACAGAAATGAAACAATGGAAGGATTCAGAGCGGACTAAATGAGGTGCAAGAGACTGTTAATGGAATAAAAATCAGAGAACAGGAATAGAGAGAAGCTGAAGCAGAGAGAGAAAAGAAACTCTAGGAATGAAAGTATATTAAGAGAATTGTGTGACCAATCCAAACGGAACAATATTTGCTTTATAGGGGTACCACGAGAAGAAGAGAGAGAAAAAGTGATAGAAAGTGCCTTTGAAGAAATAATTGCTGAAAACTTCCCAAAGCTGGGGAAGCAAATAGTCTCTCAGATCATGGAAGCCCACAGATCTCCCAACACAAGGGACCCAAGGAGGACAATACCAAGACATATAATAATTAAAATGACAAAGATCAAAGAGAAGGACAGAATATTAAAGGCAGCCAGAGAGAGAAAAGATCACCTACAAAGGAAAACCCATCAGGCTATCATCAGACTTCCAGACTTCTCAACAGAAACCTTACAGGCCAGAAGAGAATGGCATGATATGTTTAATGTAATGAAACAGAAGGGCCTTGAACCAAGAATACTGTATCCAGCATGATTAGCATTTAAATTTGAAGGAGGGATTAAACAATTCCCAGATAAGCAAAAGATGAGGGAATTTACCTCCCACAAACCACCTCTATAAAGGGACAACTCTAGATGGAAGTGCTCCTAAGACTAAACAGATGTCACCAGAGAAAATAAAACCACAGCAAGGAAAGCAGACCAACGAAATACTAACTAAAAGCAAAATAATATCAGCTATCCACAAAATTAGTCAAGGGAAACACAAAAGAGTACAGAATAAAACACCTAACATATAAAAAGTGGAGGAGGAAGAAAAAGAAGGGAGAGAAATACAGAATCATCAGACTGTGTTTATAACAGCGTAATGAGTTAAGTTAGATGGTCAGATAGTAAAGAAGCTACCCTTGAACCTTTGGTAACCATGAATCCAAAGCCTGTAATAAGAAGATATCTATCGATAATCACCCTAAATGTAAATGAACTGACTGAATGCACCAATCAAAAGACACAGAGTAATAGAATGGATAAAAAACCAAGACCCACCTATATGCTGCCTACAAGACCCTCACCTCAAACCCAAAGACATAAACAGACTAAAAGTGAAGGGATGGAAAAAGATATTTCATGCAAACAATATGGAGAAAAAAGCAAGTGTTGAATTACTTGTATCAGACGAAATAGACTTCAAAACAAAGAAAGTAACAAGAGATAAAGGACATTACATAATGATAAAGGGTTCAGTCCAACAAGAGGATATAACCATTATAGATATATATGCACCCAACACAGGAGCACCTACGTATGTGAAACAAATATTAACAGAATTAAAGGAGGGAAAAGAATGCAATGCATTCATTTTAGGAGACTTCAACACACCACTCACTCCAAAGGACACATCAACCAGACAGAAAATAAGTTAAGGACAGAGAGGCACTGAACAACAACCGAGAACAGATGGATCTAACAGACATCTACAGAACTCTACACCCAAAAGTAGAAGGATATACATTCTTCTCACGTGCACATGGAACATTTTCCAGTAGACCACATACTAGGCCACAAAAAGAGCCTCAGTAAATTCAGAAAGATTGAAATTGTACCAACCAGCTTCTCAGATCACAAAGCTATGAAACTAGAAATAAGTTACACAAACACATAGAGGCTTAACAACATGCTCCTAAACACATAGAGGCTTAACAACATGCTCTGGTTGATGTGTCCTTTGGAGTGAGTGGTGTGTTGAAGTCTCCTAAAATGAATGCATTGCATTCTTTTCCCTCCTTTAATTCTGTTAATATTTGTTTCACATACGTAGGTGCTCCTGTGTTGGGTGCATATATATCTATAATGGTTATATCCTCTTGTTGGACTGAACCCTTTATCATTATGTAATGTCCTTTATCTCTTGTTACTTTCTTTGTTTTGAAGTCTATTTCGTCTGATACAAGTAATTCAACACTTGCTTTTTTCTCCATGTTGTTTGCATGAAAAAGCCCACAAACACATAGAGGCTTAACAACATGCTCCTAAATAATCAATGGATCTATGACCAAATAAAAACAGAGATCAAGCAATATATGGACACAAATGAAAACAAGAGCACAACGCCCAACTTCTGTGGGATGCAGCGAAGGCAGTTCTAAGAGGAAAGTATATAGCAATCCAGGCCTATTTAAAGAAGGAAGAACAATCCCAAATGAATAGTCTAAATTCACAATTATTGAAACTGGAAAAAGAACAACAAATGAGGCCCAAAGTCAGCAGAAGGAAGGACATAATTAAGATCAGAGAAAAAATAAATAAAATTGAGAAGAATAAGACAATAGAAAAAATTAATGACACCAAGAGCTGGTTCTTTGAGAAAATAAACAAAACAGATAAACCCTTAGCCAGGCTTACTAAGAGAAAAAGAGAATCTACACACATAAACAGAATAACAAATGAGAAAGGAAAAACCACTATGGACATCACAGATATACAAGGAATTATTAGAGAATACCATGAAAATCTACTAACAAACTGCATAACCTACAAAAAATGGACAACTTTCTAGAAAAATACAACCTTCCAAGGCTGACCAAGGAAGAAACACAAAATCTAAAACAGACCAATAACCAGCAACGAAATTAAATCGGTAATCAAAAAACTACCCAAGAACAAAACGCCCAGACCAGTCACTGCTGAATTTTATCAGACATTTAGAGAAGACATAATACCCATTTCTCCTTAAAGTTTTCCAAAAAAGAGATGAGAAGGGAATACTCCCAAACTCAATCTATGAAGCCCCAGCATCACTCTAGTACCAAATCCAGGCAAAGAAACCACAAAAAAAGAAAACTACAGACCAATATCCCTGATGAACACAGATGCAAAAATACTCAACAAAATATTAGCAAACCGAATTCAAAAACACATCTAGAGGATCAAACTCCATGATCAAGTGGGATTCATCTCAGGGATGCAAGGATGGTACAACATTCGAAAATTCATCAACATCATCCACCACATCAACAAAAAGAGGGAAAAAAACCACAGGATCATCTCCAGAGATGCTGAAAAAGCATTCGACAAAATTCAACATCCACACATGATAAAAAACTTTCAACAAAATGGGTACAGAGGGCAAGTACCTCAACATAAAAAAGGCCATATATGACAAACCCACAATCAACATTCTACTTAACAGTAAGAAGCTGAAAGCTTTTCCCCTAGATCGGGAACAAGACAAGGATGCCCACTCTCACCACTTTTATTCAACATAGTACTGGAGGTCCTAGCCATGGCAATCGGACAATACAAAGAAATAAAAGGCATCCAGATTGGTAAGGAAGAAGTCAAACCTGTCTCTGTTTGCAGATGACATGATACTGTACATAATAAACCCTAAAGAATCCATTCAAAACTACTAGATCTGATATCTGAATTCAGCAAAGTTGCAGGATACAAAATACACAGAAATCTGTTGCATTCCTATACACTAACGATGAACTAGCAGCAAGAGAAATCAGGAAAACAATTCCATTCACAACTGCATCAAAAAGAATAAAATACCTAGGAATAAACCTACCCAAGGAAGTGAAAGACCTATACCCTTAAAACTACAAGACACTCTTAAGAGAAATTAAAGAGGACACTAACAAATGGAAACAAATCCCATGCTTTTGGGTAGGAAGAATTAATATTGTCAAAATGGCCATGGTGCCTAAAGCAATCTACAGATTCAATGCAATCCCTATCAAAACACCAACAGCATTCTTCAATGAACTGGAACAAATAATTGTAAAATTCATATGGAACCACAAAAGACCCCAAATAGCCAAAGCAATCCTGAGAAGGAAGAATAAAGTGGGGTGAATCTCGCTTCCCAACTTCAAGTTCTACTACAAAGCCACAGGAATCAAGACAATTTGGTACTAGCACAAGAACAGACTCATAGACCAGTGGAAATAAATAGAGAATCCAGATATTAACCCAAGCACATATGGTCAATTAATATACAATAAAGGAGCCATGGATATACAATGGGGAAATGACAGCCTCTTCAGCAGCTGGTGTTGGAAAAACTGGACAGCTACATGTAAGAGAATGAAACTGGACTACTGTCTAGCCCCATACACAAAGGTAAACTCAAGGTGGATCAAAGACCTGAATGTAAGTCATGAAACCATAAAACTCTTAGAAAAACACATAGGCAAAAATCTCTTGGACATAAACATGAGCAACTTCTTCATGAACATATCTGCCCGGGCAAGGGAAACAAAGCAAAAATGAACAAGTGGGACTATATCAAGCTGAAAAGCTTCTGTACAGCAAAGGACACCATCAGTAGAACAAAAAGACATCCTACAGTATGGGAGAATATATTCATAAATGACATATCTGATAAGGGGTTGACATCCAAAATATATAAAGAACTCACACACCTTAACAAACAAAAAGCAAACAATCCAATTAAGAAATGGGCAGAGGACATGAATAGACACTTCTCCAAAGAAGAAATTCAGATGGCCAACAGGCACATAAAAAGATGCTCCACATCGCTAATCATCAGAGAAATGCAGATTAAAACCACAATGAGTTATCACCTCACACCAGTGAGGATGGCCAACATCCAAAACACAAACAACAACAAATGTTGGCGAAGATGTGGAGAAAGGAGAACCCTCCTACACTGCTGGTGGGACTGCAAATTAGTTCAACCATTGTGGAAAGCAGTATGGAGGTTCCTCAAAAAACTCAAAATAGAAATACCATTTGACCCAGGAATTCCACTCCTAGGAATTTACCATAAGAATGCAGGAGCCCAATTTGAAAAGGACAGATGCACCCCTATGTTTATTGCAGCACTATTTACAATAGCCAAGAAATGGAAGCAACCTAATTGTCCATCAGTAGAGGAATGGATAAAGAAGATGTGGTACATATACACAATGGAATATTATTCAGCTATAAGAAGAAAACAAATCCTACCATTTGCAACAACATGGATGGAGCTAGAGGGTATTATGCTCAGTGAAATAAGCCAGGTGGAGAAAGACAAGTATCAAATGATTTCACTCATCTGTGGAGTATAAGAACAAAGAAAAAACTGAAGGAATATAACAGCAGCAGACTCACAGAACCCAAGAATGGACTCACAGTTACCAAATGGAAAGGGACTGGGGAGGATGGGTGCGAAGGTTGGGATAAAGGAGCATTACTATTAGCATACATAATATGGGGGCGGGGCACGGGGAGGGCAGTATAACACAGAGAAGACAAGTAGTGATTCTATAGCATCTTATTATGCTGATGGACAGTGACTATAATGGGGTATGTGGTGGGGACTTGATAATATGGGGAGTCTAGTAATCATAATGTTGCTCATGTAACTGTACATTAATGATACCAACATAAAATTTTTTTTAAAGTAATAAAAAAATAAAAGTCTCAGAGTTAAAAAAAAATAGTTGCAGCCATGAGACTGGTAAGAAACAATGAATAAATTTATCTTTTAGATTGTAGATTCAGACAAAACTACTGAACTCTACTGCAGTAGTACAAAAGCACCACAGACATGTAAAGGAATGAGCACAGCTGTGTTCCAATAAGTTTTTTATAAACCCTGAAAAACAAAATCATCAGACATTTTCAAGTTCTCATTCAAAACTCTCAATCTTACCAGTAAAATAGGTTAACAATAAGACAATGCTATCACCACAGAAAAGACCTGCTAACAGTACGCAACAGAACTAGTGTTGTCCTAAATGGTGCATTACAAAATTACTACAGAGACCTTCCTTCATATTTAGTAAAGTCTCACTTCAGACAAAATTAGCAATATAAAACCAAGAAAGTAACTTTTATACTAAGAAATATAATACATAAATTCTAGTCACATTTGACTGCAATCTGCTTTATAATTGGGAAATGGTAACTTTTTCATGGGCTACCTTCCCCTCATTTATAAAATAAGGCTTTATAAGCAGTTTGCAATTCAGTAGCTTGGACTATGTTCCTATTTCAGATAACCTAATAGAAACCACACATTTGCTTATGATAGAATGAATATACTGAAAAAATTTTCCAGTTTCTTAGTCTTGGAATAAAATGGATTATTACAGAATTTTATCATGTGCTCATTTCAGCTGATTACAGGTTCAGGTGTATGTTTGTATAGCTATATTTAATAAAAATTAAAAAGTTGTAATTATTAACAAATGTAGATAAACACAGAAAGATCCATGGCAGGAAGTAGATTAATATAAATAGTATTACTTGCAGCAAATACTATTTAATATTTATGACATAACACAATGTCAGTCTTTATTCAGTGACCAAAAAATATTTAAGATGCATTAAGTTAGATAATTTCTAGGCTCTGTTAAAAGTTGAAATGTGTATCTCAAAAGTTCACTTACTGAACTCTGAACCAGAGTATCTCAGAATGTTACTTTACTTGGAAAGAAGGTCACTGCAGAGGTACTCAGTTAAGGTGAAGTCATATTGGAGTAGGGCAGGCCACAATCCACCATGACTGGAATCCTTTTAAAAAGAAGAAATCAGGGAACATACAGAAACACCTACAACACAATGTGATGAAGCAAGAGATCAGGGGGAAGGTTCCACAAGGCAAGGAACACCAAAGACTGTCAGTAAACCATCAGAAGTTAGAGGAGACACATGAACAGACTCTTCCACACAGCCCTCAGAAATAACCAATCCTGCCAGTGTGTTAGCCACTAGAATTATGACACAATATGTTTCTGCTGTTCAAGCCATCCAGTTTATGGTACATTTTTTATGTCAACCATAGCAAACTAACAGAGGCTTCTTTTACTTCTAGTAAAGTTAATTGTACTTTAATGTCAACATTGAAAACATATCGCAAAAAATAAAAATGATGACACATGGGTATATACTTCAGGTCTATATACATACCTGTAGTTCAGTAAGAACTGCTTTATGCCTCTTGTTACATTCAATCTTTTCCACTCGTGTTTTCAATTCTGCCAAAGTCTTATCAAATACAGTACACTGTAGAGAACACATTTTTTCTTCCAGCAACAACTGCATAACCTGAAGAAATATATATTCCTTTGTTTACAGCAAAGAAGGCATTTTAACAGGCAGCAAACAGTAAACATTCTTAAGTACTAGTGAGACAGTACAAATGTATTAACTAGTTTAATGAAAAAGCATGTTGGCATCCATAACACAATGCTATCTGCTGAAAGCTTGCACTTCAACATATATACTGTCTACCACAAGAGAATACAGTAAAACAGAACATTTCTAGGGGGTGAAATTTTAAAAATAATTTGAAATTCAAATATTAATCTTTTCTCCCCACATCCTCTATCATGATTTAAAAGAAACCAGTTAAAGAAAAGGACCAGTTTTTAAAATTTCTAACTGCTGATACCTTGTAAGACACTAAGAATGTCACTCAACTATTAAATTTCTATAGTACATTTCTAAATGTCTGCTCACAATTTATGTATTTATCTCATTATGGACTCATAACAAATAGGACACATGGTGCATGTCTTGGGACCATACTTGAGTAACACTGTTCTAGAGGATTAAACTCCCAGAACACAGTTTTCAAAATTCTTTCACATAGCTTTTTCATATTTCAAACAGCTTTATGAGAAAGTGTAAATAAGCATTAGTATCTCCATATTATAAACAAGAAACTTGGAGAGAAAAGCCAGTTTCTTTACTTCCTCACTATTCCTTTTTCTAGTGTGGATATATATACTGCATCTTATTAGAACAACATTCGTTTAAAATCTAGATGATTTATAATTTCATCATTAAATCTCGAAGACCTTGAAAAATTAATTTCACTTGCATTTGGTATTCCTGTCTTAAAAAGGCATTTGTCATAAATATTTTGAAAAATATATTAATTACTGCATATTTTCAGTATTTCTCTCCCTAGTTTAACAGTTACAGGGGGAAGTTTTACTAAATCTGTACTTCCTTTCCCTACTTCTTCTAGAGACTTTTTTCTAGCTTTTTTAATACTAAATCTAAGTATATAACAAAGGACTTTTAAATATAGGAACTTAAAACCATGAAAACCTGCTTATTAAAGATTAAAATGTTAATATAAAAACTCTAATGTTTCTACTAGAATAAAGTTCAATATAGAAGAAAAAATCTGAAAACTGATAATAAGATTTTTCACTAGCAACTATCATCATCTCTTTCATTTTGATAATTACTACCATGTTAAAAAAATGTAGCTTTAAGAGTCAGAAGGAATTTAAAAATTAAATTATTAAGAACGATAAGCTCAACCACTTTCTACAAAAAACCTCAGTGAGTAAAATGCAGAATAATGTCAAAAACTCAGATGAATAAAAATGGTACTTTTTTTGACTAAATATGTTTTTTAACATATAATCTCTAATACCTTTTGTAGCTTCTGGCTAATATCTCCTTTGGCTGTAATCTTTACTTGAAATTCTGCCTCATATTCTTCTTCCATGTATCGACGGCGTTTGGACTGTACATTGTCCATGTCCTCTGATTTAGAACGTTTTCTTCTGGAAAATTCACCTAAGAATAAAAAGCATGATGGTCAGTCAGGTGTCTTTATTATAGACATTAATGCCTATTCTCCACCCTCACAGAAATATTATTTCTAGCTACCACAATAGCATTGTCAACCAGAATTGTTTTTGAAACCAGAAAAGTAGGTAGGCAGCTTTTAGTTTTAAACTTGAAAATGACTTTCAGTATGCTAAATAAGAACTTCCTAATAGCTAAGCAATGTACAATGTGAACACACAAAATTCTTTCCTTGAAACCTTCATATTAAGATGGAATATGAATATGAATAAAATATGAATATGAGATGAGAAGAAATCAAATACATTCCCTTTGCTAAATAAACTTTACAGTGCACATGAATCCTCTGACAAAATACAGACTTCATTCTCATGTCACATATTTCTAACAACTGTACAAAGCTTTAATTATTTAATTCTTCCTCCTGAGTAAAGGTTTTCCTCAGTAAATTTAGGAAAAACTCTTTATCAGCTTTAGGAAAATAACAGAATAATAGTTATTCTTAACATAAATCCTAACGATTTCACATATATAAAAACAAAGTTAATGTAAAGTAAATTTGGTAAAGAATAGATATTCAAAGATCTTAACTTAGAAAATTCCTATTTCAAATATTGGTAACATTCATGAGATCTAAGCAAATTTTTTCTGATTTTAATATGTGGTAAGTATAAGAATACTAACATTTCTACACTTACTAAAAGGCAAATGTTCTTACATGACCACACTTATTCCCTCTCCACTTTGCTCTATTCATATCTATGTGCCTATTTTTAAAATCCAGTTCTATTCACAACTTCTCTTATAATCACACCTAATATAATCATACATGGAGAACAGCATGACGGAGTTTCAGAATCCAGGTTTCCTGACTTCTAGTTCAATGACATTCCTACAAACTGAATAGCACTCAGTCCCATCATTTCCCTTTCCCATGAAGCTTAAGAACCTTAAACAGACATGAGACATATACTTCCATCACCGCAGACAAAATTCTTATACCCATGCTCTAAACATAAATCTAAAACAATTTCTCTTAAACATTCAGACAGTACCTTAACTAAATACTAAGTTTAAATCTTTCTTGTGGAACTGAAAGAATAAATTTAAAAAAAAATTGTGAAGTATATAAAATAACACTTTCAAAAATCCTTGGGTGAGCCGTCAATGCAATGATTTAACAGTGGCTTACATCAACCATACAATTTTACAATTAGCTTATGGACAGGAAAATATATTCCACAGCCTTAAAAGAAGAAACAATGAATTACTGTTTTTTAAACTAGCTCAGGTGTTTTGCAAATGCTTACTTTTCTCAGAAGGTCTTTCATCATGAACTGCTTGCTCTTCTTCAGGTTTGTGGTCCTTTTCATTACTTTCTTTTTCTGCTGTAACAAATTTAGAAAAGGAAATATTACTTCCATTAGAATTAGTAACAGCTCGTATCTATACAATTGCA
Organism: Smutsia gigantea; assembly: GCA_032199065.1. NCBI lineage: Eukaryota > Metazoa > Chordata > Mammalia > Pholidota > Manidae > Smutsia > Smutsia gigantea. The sequence continues at coordinate 35,496 of JAVSCE010021225.1, read as the reverse complement.
TTATAACAAGTAAAATTCCAGAGGTGGACCAAAAATAGCCTTTGGTCAATGAGTCTGTATCTTCTTAATTAACTTATAATCACTGAATGGAGAGAACAATTATGTTTCGGTTTCTATTTTATCCTTATATCACTGCAACTGGCTTCAATAAAGAATACTCTCTTTCACCATATACTGCAATCAAAATTAGTATCCACAAGGTATATAGCAATATATAAATATTTTGACATGACATTTCTTCTCCAAACACCAGGTTTTTTAAATCTCAACAGCCCTGATGGCAGGAGTGAAGGTTAAAAAATTTGAGGGGGGATTCAAGATGGTGGCATGAGAGGTGAGACAGAGAACTCCTCCCAAAACCACAAACAGTATGAAAATATAGTTAATTAATACAACTAACCCTAAAACAGCAACAGGAAACAAAGCCGAACCAGACTGAATACAGACATCACAAACAGAGCACACCTGACGAAACAGGGTAACGTATGAAAGCCTTGATCTGGCGGTACCCAAGCCCTTCCCCCACCCCAGCTTAGGGCAGGAAGAAGACAAACGCAGCAGGGAGGGGGTGGAAGCCTGAGACTACTGAAAACCTACCCCTGGAGAACTGCTTTGCGAGCAGAAACCTACTTTGTGTGGTGCTCTGGAGGTTGGGGAGCTGGGACAGGCACAGTGCCTGAGACTGACATTCTGGCCATTTGTGGAGGATGGGATCCACATAGAGCCACTGTGTGACAGAGGAAAAGAAAGTGGTCTGAGAGGCTTCCTAGCAGAGAGAAGGCTGCTGGAGGGGAGGTGGTTGCACAGAGCATGCTGGATGGGAGAAGGGAGAGCTGGACAAGGTTGTCTGAGCACGCTCTGCCCAGCTGATGGGGAATGTTGAGGAGCTTCAGGCACTCCATCCCCCTGGATGGCTGCTCAGCTCTGAGGCATCCCACTGTGACACACAGCCTGCCGAGCCTTCCTTCTGGCTTGACAGCACCACCTCGCAAACTGGCAGTCACTGCACTGGCGACAGGCCAGACAGAGGGAGGCCCCACCTACATCAGCTAGAGATGCTGAACAAAGAGGCTTAACCCTGTGTGTTTGGCCAACTGGCTGTGATACTGGAGACAGGCACCACAGACGGGAATCAGGAAACAGATCTTTCCAACCCCTAGGCACCAGCACCTCTCCCCAATGCTGGCATCACTCTAGGGGCTGAGCAGCTTGAGAGACTGCACATTCAGGACATTAGAGGGCACCACATAGAAATATGAAAGGACAAAAGAACCTGGTTCATACCAAAATCTCACAAACCCAAGAAAAAGGGCCAAAAGAAACTGAACACACCAATCTTTCTGAAAGAGAGTTCAAAAGTAAAATCATAAACATGCTTACGGAGGTAAAGAAAAATATTTAAGAACCCAGGAATGAATTTAAGAAAGAGATTCAATAATTAAGAAATTCCATTACTGAAATGAAATACAACGGAGGGATTAAAAAGCAGATTAGATGTAGTAGAACACATGGTAAATGGAATAGAAATTAGAGAAGAGGAATACAAAGAAGCTGACACAGAGAGAAAAAAGAATTTCTAAGAATGAAAGATCATTGAGAGAACTGTGTGACCAATCCAAATGGAACAATATTTGCATTATAAGGGTACCAGAAGAAGAAGAGAGAGAAAAAGGGATAGAAAGAGTCTCTTTGAGGGGTAACTGCTGAAAACTTCCCCAATCGGGAGAAGGAGATGGTCTCTCAAGCCATGGGGGTGCACAGATATCCCAACACAAGGGACCCAAGAAAGACAACATCAAGACATATAATAATTAAAATGGCAAAAATCAAGGAAAAAGACAGACTTTCGGAAGCAGTTAGAAAGAAAAGATCACATACAAAGGAAAACCCACTAGAATATTATCAGATATTTCAACAGAAACCTTAAAGGCCAGAGGAAGTGGCATGATATATTTAATGCAATGAAGCAGAAGGGCCTCAAACCAAAAATACTCTACCCAGCAAGGTTATCATTTAAATTTGAAGGAGGGATTAAACAATTTTCAGATAAGCAAAACCTGAGAAAATTTACCTCCCACATACCCCCTCGATAGTACATTTTGGGGGACTCCTGTAGACAGAAGTATTCCTAAGGCTAAACAGATGTCACCAAAGGGATAGACAAAGAGTACAGAATATGATTCATAACATCCAAAGACTGGAGGAGGAAGAAAAAGAAAAAGGAGAAAAAAAAAAAAGAACCCTTAGGTTGTGTTTGTAACACCATAGGAGGTGAGTTAAATTTGACTGTTAGATAGTAAAGGAATTACCCTTGAACATTTGATAACCAGGAATTTAAAGCACGCAATGGCAATAAGTACATACCTATCGATAATCACCCTAAATGTAAATGGTCTGAATGCTCCAATCAAAAGACATAAAGTCACTGAATGGATAAAAAAACAAGACCCATCTATATGCTGTCTACAAGAGACTCACTTCAAACCCAAAGACATACACAGACTGAAGGTAAAGGGATGGAAAAAGATATTTCATACAACTAATAGAAAAAAGCAGGAGTTGCAGTACTGGGACCAGACAAAACAGACTTCAAAACAAAGAAAGTCAAAAGAGACAAAGAAGCACATAATGATAAAGGGGTCAATTCAAACAAGAAGATATAACCAATATAAATACCTATGAACTCAACACAGGAGCACCTACATATGTGAAACAAATACTAACAGAATTAAACAGGGAAATAGAATGCAATGCATTCATTCTAGGAGACTCCAACACACCACTCACTCTGAAGGACAGATCAACCAGACAGAAAATAAGTAAGGAGATAGAGGCACTCAACAACACATTAGAACAGATGGACCCAACAGACATCTACAGAACTCTATACCCAAAAGCAGCGGAATACTCATTCTTCTCAAGTGCACATGGAACATTTTCAAGAACAGATTATATACGAGGCCACAAAAACAGCCTTGGTAAATTCAAAAAGACTGAAATTGTACCAACCAGCTTCGCAGACCACAAAGGAATGAAACGAGAAATGAATTATGCAAAGAAAATGAAAAATCCCACAAACACATGGAGGCTTCACAACATGCTCCTAAATAATCAATGGATCAATGACCAAATAAAAACAGAGATCAAGCAATATATGGAGACAAATGACAATAATTCAACACCGCAAAATCTGTGGGATGCAGCGAAGGCCGTGCTAAGAGGAAAGTATATTGCAATACAGGCCTACCTAAAAAAGAACATTCCCATATGAGCAGTCTAAACTCACAATTAACGAAACTAGAAAAAGAAGAACAAATGAAACCCAAAGTCAGTAGAAGGAGGGACATAATAAAGATTAGAGCAGAAATAAATAAAACCGAAAAGAATAAAAAATAGAAGGGATCAATGAAAGCAAGAGCAGGTTCTTCGAGAAAATAAACAAAATAGATAAACCCATAGTGAGACTTATCAAGAAAAAAATGGAGTCTACTCACATAAACAGAATCAGAAATGAGAAAGGAAAAATCACTACAGACAGCACAGAAATACAAAGAACTATCAGAGAATACTATGAAAAATTATATGCTAACACACTGGATAACTGAGAAGAAATGGACACTTTCTAGAAAAATACAACCTTCCAAGGCTGACCCAGAAAGAAACACAAAATCTCAAAAGACCAATTACCAGCAACAAAATTGAACTGGTAATCAAAAAACTCCCTAAGAACAAACGCCTGGACCAGATGGCTTCATGGCTAAATTTTATCAAACATTTATTGAAGACCTAATTCCCATCCTCCTTAAAGTCTTCCAAGAGGTAGAAGAAGAGGGAATACTTCCAAACTCATTCTATGAGGCCAGCATCACTCTAATACCAAAACCAGGCAAAGACACCACAAAAAAAGAAAAGTACAGACCAACACCCCTGATGAACATAGATGCAAAAATACTCAACAAAATATTAGCAAACCGAATTCAAAATACATCAAAACGACCATCCATCATGATCAAGTAGGATTTATTCCAGGGATGCAAGGATGGTTCAATGTTCGAAAATCCATCAACATCATCCACATCAACAAAAAGGACAAAAACCACATGATCATCTCCATAGATGCTGAAAAAGCATTTGCCAAAATTCAACACCCATTAATGATAAAAACTCTCAAGAAAATGGGTCTAGAGGGCAAGTACCTCAACATAATAAAGGCCATCTATGACAAACCCACAGCCAACATTATACTTAACAGAGAGAACGAGAAAGCTTTTCCTTTAAGATCAGGAACAAGACAAGAATGCCCACTCTCCCCACTTCCATTCATCATAGTACTGGAGGTTCTAGCCACAGCAATCCGACAACACAAAGAAATACAAGGCATCCAGATTGGCAGGGAAGAAGTTAAACCGTCCGTTTGCAGATGACATGATATTGTACATAAAAATCCCTAAAGAATCTACTCCAAAACTACTAGATTTAATATCTGAATTCAGCAAAGTTGCAGGATACAAAATTAATACACAGAAATCTATGGCATTCCTATACACTAATAATGACCTAGCAGAGAGAGAAATCAGGAAAACAATTCCATTCAAAGTTGCATCAAAAAGAATAAAATACCTAGGAGTAAACCTAACCAAGGAAGTGAAAGACCTATACTTTGACAACTACAAGTCACTCATGAGAGAAATTAAAGAAGATACCAATAAATGGAAACACATCCCGTGCTTATGGATAAGAAGAATTAACATTGTCAAAATGGCAATCCTGCCTAAAGCAATCTACAGATTCAATGCAATTCCTATCAAAATACCAACCATATTTTTCAATGAACTAGAGAAAATTATTCTAAAATTCATACGGAACCACAAAAGACCCCGAATAGCCAAAGCAATCCTGAGAAGGAAGAATAAAGCTGAGAGGATTATGCTCCCCAACTTCAAGCTCTACAACAAAGCCACACTGCTCAAGACAATTTGGTACTGGCACAAGAACAGACCCATAGACCAAAGGAACAGACTAGAGAGCCCTGATATAAACCCAACTACATATGGTCAATTAATATATGATATAGGAGCCATGGACATACAATGGGGAAATGACAGCCTCTTCAACAGCTGGTGTTGGCAAAACTGGACAGTTACATGCAAGAGAATGAAACTGGATTATTGTTTAACCCCATACACAAAAATAAACTCGAAATGTATCAAGGACCTGAATTTAAGTTATGAAACCATAAAACTCTTAGAAGACAACATAGGCAAAAATCTCCTGAATATAAGCATGAGCAACTTCTTCCTGAATGCATCTCCTTGAGCAAGGGAAACAAAATAAAAAATGAACTCATGGGACTACATCAAACTGAAAAGTTTCTGTACGGCAAAGGACACCATCAACAGAACAAAAAGGCATCCTACAGTATGGGAGAATATATTTGTAAATGACATATCCGACAAGAGGTTAACATCTAAAATATATAAAGAACTTACACGCCTCTCCACCTAAAAAGCAAATAACCCGATTAAAAAATGGGCAGAGGATAGGAAGAGACAGTTCTCCAAAGAAGAAATTCTGATGGCCAACAGACACATGAAAAGATGCTGCACTTCACTAATCATCAGGGAAATGCAAATTAAAACCACAATGAGACATCACCTCACACCAGTAAGGATGGCCAGCATCCAAAAGACTAAGAACAACAAATGCTGGAGAGGATGCGGAGAAAGGGGAACCCTCCTACACTGCTGGTGGGAATGTAAGCTAGTTCACCCATGGTGGAAAGTAATATGGAGGTTCCTCAAAACACTAAAAATACGAATACCATTTGACCCGGGAATCCCACTCCTTGCAATTCACCCAAAGAATACAACTTCTCAGACTCAAAAAGACATATGCACCCCTAGGTTTATTGCAGCACTTTTTACAATAGCCAAGATATGGAAGCCACGAAAGTGTCCATGAGTAGGTGAATGGATAAAGAAGAGGTGGTACATATACACAATGGAATACTATTCAGCCATAAGAAGGAAACAAATCCTGCCATTTGCAACAACATAGATGGAGCTGGAGGATATTATGCTCAGTAAAATAAGCCAGGCGGAGAAAGACAAGTGCCAAATGATTTCCCTCATTTGTGGAGTATAACAATGAAGCAAAACTGAAGGAACAAAATAGCAGCACACTCAGACTCCAAGAAGGAACCAGTGGTTACCAAAGAGGAGGGGTATGGGAGGGTGGGTGGGGAGGGTGGGAGAAGGGGATTTTGGGGTATTTTGTTTAGTACACATGGTGTGGGGAATCACGGGGAAAACAGTGTAGCACAGAGAAGGCAAACAGTGAATCTGTGTCATCTTACTACAGATGGACAGTGACTGAATTGGGGTATGAGTGGGGACTTGATAATATGGGTAAACGTAGTAACCCCATTGTTTTTTCATGTGAAACCTTCATAAGAGTGTATATCAATACCTTAATAAAAAAATAAAACATAAGAAAATTATGGACCAATATCCCTGATGAACATAGATTTAAAAATACTGAGCAAAATATTAGCAAACAGAATTCAAAAATACATCAATAAGATCATCCATCATGATCAAGAGGGATTCATCCCAGGGATGCAAGGATGGTCCAACATTCGAGAATCCATCAACATTATCCACTACATCAACAAATAGAAGAACAAAAACCACATGATCATGTCCTTACATGCTGAAAAAGCATTCGACAAAATTCAACACCCATTCATGATAAAAACTCTAAACAAAATGGGTATAGATGGCAAGTACCTCAACATAAAAAAGGCCATATATGACAAACCCGCAGACAACACTATACTTAACAGGAGAAGCTGAAAGCTTTTCCTTTAAGATCGGGAACAAGACAAGGATGCCCGCTCTCCCCACTTCTATTCAACATAGTTCCAGAGGTCCTAGCCATGGCAATCAGACAACACAAAAAATAAAAGGCATCCAGACTGGTCAGGAAGAAGTTAAACTGTCCTTGTTTGCAGATGACATGATATTGTACATAAAAAACCCTAAAGAATCCACTCCAAAACTACTAGATCTAATTAATATCTGAATTCAGTAATGTTGCAGCATACAAAATTAATACACAGAAATGGTGACAGAAATCAGGAAAACAATTCCATTCACAATTGCATCAAAAAGAATAAAACACCTAGGAATAAACCTTACCAAGGAAGTGAAAGACCTATACTCTGAAAACTACAAGACACTTGAGAGAAATTAAAGAAGAAACCAATAAATGGAAACACATCCTGTGCTCATGGATAGGAAGTATTAATATTGTCAAAATGGCCATCCTGCCTAAAGCAGCCTGCAGATTCAATGTAATCCCTACCAAAATACCAACTGCATTCTTCAAGGAACTAGAGCAAATAGTTCAAAAATTCATATGGAACCACAAAAGACCCTGAATAGCCAATGCAATCCTGAGAAGGAAGAATAAAGCTGGGAGGATTATCTCCCCAACTTCAAGCTCTACTACAAAGCCACAGTAATCAAGACAATTTGGTACTGGCAGAAGAACAGACCCACAGTCCAATGGAACAGACTAGAGAGCCCAGATATAAACCAAAGCATATAGGGTCAATTAATATACGATAAAGGAGCCATGGATATACAATGGGAAAATGACAGCCTCTTCAACAGCTGGTGTTGGCAAAACTGGACAGCTACATGTAAGAGAATGAAACTGGATTACTGTCTAATCCCACACACAAAAGTAAACTGAAAATGGATCAAAGACCTGAATGTAAGTCATGAAACCATAAAGTCCTTAGAAAAAAACATAGGCAAATACCTCTTGTACATAAATATGAACAACATCTTGATGAACATATCTCCCCGGGCAAGGGAAACAAAAGCAAAAATGAACAATTGGGACTATATCAAACTAAAAAGCTTCTGTATAGCAAAGGACACCATCAGCAGAACAAAAAGACATCCTACAGTATGGGAGAATACATTTATAAATGACATATCCAATAAGGGGTTGACATCCAAATTATATAAAGAGCTCAAGCACCTCAACAAACAAAAAGCAAATAATCCAGTTAAAAAATGGGCAGAGGAGCTGAACAGACATTTCTCCAAAGAAGAAATTCAGATGGCCAACAGGCACATGAAAAGATGCTCCACATCACTAATCATCAGAGAAATGCAGATTAAAACCACAATGAGATACCACTTCACACCAGTGAGGATAGCCAACATCCAAAACACAAACAACAACAAATGGTGGTGAGGATGTGGAGAAAGGGGAACCCTACTACACTGCTGGTGGGAATGTAAATTAGTTCAACCATTGTGGAAAGCAGTATGGAGGTTCCTCAAAAAGCTAAAAATAGAAATACCATTTGACCCAGGAATTCCACTCCTAGGAATTTACCCTAAGAATGCAGCAGCCCAGTTTGAAAAAGACATATGCACCCCTATGTTTATCGCAGCACTATTTACAATAGCCAAGAAATGGAAGCAACCTAAGTGTCCTCCATCAGTAGATGAATGGATAAAGATGTGGTACACATACACACAGTGGAATATTATTCAGCCATAAGAAGAAAAGAAATCTTACCATTTCCAACAACATGGATGCAGCTAGATGGTATTATGGTCAGTGAAATAAGCCAGGGGGAGAAATACAATTATCAAATGATTTCACTCATTTGCGGAGTATAAGAACAAAGAAAAAACTGAAGGAACAAAACAGCAGCGATTCACAGAACCCAAGAATGGACTAACAGTTCCCAAAGGGAAAGGAACTGGGAAAGATGGGTGGGAAGGTAGGGATAATGGGGAAATGGGGTATTATGATTAGCACACATAATGTAGTGGAGTGGGGGCATATGGGGAAGGCAGTATAACACAGAGAAGACAAGTAGTGATTACGCTTATGGACAGTGACTGTTACGGGGTATGTGGTGGGGACTTGGTAACAGGGGGAGTCTAGTAATCATGATATTGTTCATGTAATTGTACATTAATAATAGCGAAATATAAATAAATTAATTAAATAGCTTTGGACAAAACAAAACAACCGAAGGCCCCTGCACACAGACATTTTAATATATAATTTCAAGTAGTTACTGGGACTCCTGAAGCTCATCCAAATACTTAAAATACTGTCTTTTTTTAAATGTCCTCATTCACAGATAATTTCTGCTGTAATTCCTCTGGTCTTCAATACAGCCTTCTTTACAAGTTGGCATGTCACCACATATGGTTCTGTGTACGGTATTCTTTCAACCAGAGTAGAGAGTAAGCTCACTAACAGCAGGTACAGCTCTTATATTTTTGGTAACACTAAAAACTTTGGGAAAGAGCTAAGAAAAAGTACATGTTCAGTATCTATTTGATGACTATGTTTTAAAATTCCATTAAATAAAGTTAGAAAAGTTGTGTTGTAGAGGATTAAAAGATAGCATTTACATAAGGGAGTTAGTTCTCATTTTCAGCATTACACTATATAGAACCTTATTCCAAAGAAATATTAGTAAAGCTGTTGCCTTAGATAAGGGGTTGCAAACATTTTTTAAAGAGCCAAACACTAAGTATTTCCAGTCTTGTGGGTCATATGGCCTCTGACACCACTACTTAATTCTGTCTTTGTGGTGAGAATCAATGATAAGCAATATGTAATATGGAAACAAATAGATTTGGCTATGTTCCAATAAAACTACTAACAAAAACAGGGCCTACAGGTCATAGTTTGTCGATCCCACGTCTTAAATTACTGGCTGTATGAGAATATTTAAAACAAAACAACAAATTCCTACCGATTAATTAAAGACAATATATCCATTAGAAAAATGGACAAAGGAGATGAAAGGCTATTTAGAGATAAGGAAATACAAATGACCAATAAACATACAAAGATTCTCAACCTCACAAGACCTATCAGAAAAATATAATGTGACTTTTCCAGAAATTTTTAGAGGTTTTCTTTAACTAATATAAAGTTCGAAATTTATCTTCCACAGTGAATTTTTGTGCCCCCCTTTAAAGCAAAACCTGGGGGAAAAAATGTCATATTTTATTGTCTCCAATTTTTCCATTCTCTCTGAAATCCAATTTCAAATAGGCTTTCAAATCCACTGCCCCTTGTCAAGGTCACAAATGATCTCCACATCATTAAATATTGCTCTTCCATCTTAACTTGAACAAACAGCAGCATTTGATAAAGCTGAGTTCATTATGCCTTCATCCTTGAAACAGCCTTTACTTGACTACTAAGACAAAATTTGTTTTTCTTTCTCCCCGAAGCACTGCTCCTTTCTTGGTCTCCTTTGCTGGTTCTTCCTCATCTCAACCTCTGAACACTGGAATGCCAAGAACTCAGCTGCTGAATCTCCTCTCATCTCCATTTATACCCACTTGAGGTAATCTCATTTTATAACAATCAATTTCCATAAGCATCTATATGCCATCTCTTGTTAAATTTTTCTGGACAGTCCAACCCTCTGTTGTAAAATCTAGACTTGTATCTACTGGGCAAAAATAGTCATTTGAAACTGATCTTCCTTTTACAATCCCCTCTCCAAAACATGCTTCAGTATTCATCTTCCTCAAAGAAAAATCTGCAACTTTATGTCAATGTACAACAGTAAGAGGTTCTACAAATAAAAGCCAAATATATAAGAAATAAATGAATATAAGTGGGTTGAGATAAGAATTTTGGTTGAACATAATAAATATAGACAACAAATGTCAATAAAACTTAACTGACTAAACAATTCTATCTGATAGCAATTCTATCACAATTAACCCAAAGCAAAAGTAGACAGAACCCTTGAATTCTATGCCCATGTAATTATCCTCCTTAGCACTTATGTTCATCTTATTTATCTTCAAGATCCAAAGAACAGGTAAAAACAAATCAACCACTGACATATTTTTAATCTGAAATGAAATATGAAAGGCAACTATGTCAGAATTTAATGTCGAATCTGGTCTACTCTAAAACAGATTATCCTCCTCAAAAATATTAACAAATAGCAACGTCTGAAAAAGCAAATGTAGGAGAGCTCTGCCTCTTATTTTTCCATAAGGAACAGAATGAGAAAGGCCAAAAAGGAGGAAAAACCGGAGAATGCACTATCCCCAAAACTAAGAGTATCAAGAGGGGAAGGACTGTTAATAAAGACACCATACAAGTGAGAGAGAATAAAAGCCAAAATAATGATGCCCTTTGATTTAACAGCATGAACATCAATATCACTTTCACTGAGAAAATTAAGAGGCAAGGCTGACAAGGTGAAAATCAAATTCAATTAACTTAAAGAGTAAATAAGAAGAGAAGAAAGGGGGCTAGCTTTATTGATATAACTTGCAGAATAGCTCTGAAAGAGAGTAAAGAAATGGAACAGCAGTTACAGGAAGGGATGGAGAATGCATGTAAGGTATAACTAATGTGTACATCTCCCTCTAGTGTTGTTTGAACTTTCCTAGAGAGAAATCTTTATTTTCCGAGCCTTCTTAAACAAGACTATGATTTTAATCATTTAGTTAATATCAGTTATTATATATTATGCAATAATATGATAGTGTCTTCAGGCTTACTAAGGTGTATCTACACTTTTTTAAGGTCTTCTACTACTGTAAAATTATAGCTTTCTCTTTGTTTTCTGATATCTTTCATTACTTTTTGTTGATCATACTCATACTGCTATATTTAAAAAAGATCCACTAAAGAAGTGCCTGAAATGATAGAGGTTTATGCTTTCTTATTTGTACAGTACACAAATGTTGGTCAATAGAAGGAAAGAGCCAGACTTCAGTACTTCAGCTTATATTCTGTGTTCTGAAAACACTAAAAATTAGTCAAGAATAAAGAATCTGATGAAAGTTAATACCTCAGAAGGTGCACAGAAACAAATATGACATGTAAGAAGTTTTTGCCATCATATATAGAAAACAGAGTAGAGTATAGCTTAAGAACCAGTGAACAAACTGTATTTCAACTCACAGTACACAGGATTTCCTTATAGGAGAGGAACAGAAAATAAAAGTTTAGCTACAAACTATCATGAAACTTACTCTGCTCTAATAACATACAATCACATAAAAGTCTCAAGTAAATACCCAAAGATAAACCTAACTGAATTTTCAAAACATGGATAGCTTAATATTCATCTATCTGCATTTAATAATATTATGTGTGAGAGATGATCTCCAAACTGACATAATCTCCAAGATTGACAGAAAGGTAAAATGTATAAACTCTTTAAATAAAAATGAAATTTGCTATGACTTTCTATGACGACTACCAACAGGGTTTTTAAAGGATATGGCCCAATACTACTCTCTATGTAAGTATTTACTGAGTGAATGAGTTTGCCGAAACATTGTTACTTATTTTCTTTCCAAAATGTAAATTTCATCATGTCATTTTCCTTTACTGGAAATCATTTCCCAGTGAATAATTACAATGCTATTAGAATGGTGTAGCATTATAACCACAGTCCTTTATAATATACTTCTCTTACATAACAAGTTATTAATTCACTCCACAAATATTTACTGAGCCCTCCTTGTGAGCTGGCATTATTTTGGCCTGGTGATGATGGTTCAGAGAAGAGGTGATAGCTCTGAAGATGTAAGTTGACACTGGATTGTAGATCTATTCTGGAGGTAGGGCCATGAGGATTTCCTGAATCCTGATGGATTAGATATGGGTTATGAAAGAAAATAAGAATGGTTCTAAGTGTTTGGCCTGAGCAAATAGGATGGAACTGCAATGAAGAGGGATTCTCTTCATTAAACCCTACTGTTTACACAGACAGTGAAAGTAAAGCACTTTCCCGAATATATCTATGGTCTCATAAAGTTACTGTCCTCTCAACACCTAGAATACCAATCCAACTTTATTACTGTATTCACAGCCTTGTATTTAATGGCTTGCAATTTAATTCTTATCTTTATCCTGAGGGCAAGTACTAAAGTTTACTTTTAAATCCTCAGAACGAAGACTAGCCTGGCCTGTCTTTCTATGTAGGTTTAAGAAATGAATGCTCACTCTTTGGAAATGAAGTCATATTTTAATAAGAAAAAAACATCTACCTCCAAGAGCTGGTATGATACACTGAGGAAAAAAAATCTTCTGTCTCCTAGGCCTGCCTTTTTTTTTCCCTTTGAACAAACTGGAAACCAGATCCTGTGTTTCATGCTACAAGGTCACAGAGCTCTAAGGCTTGAAGAATGTGATACAATGGGAACATGATGATATTCAAGCCAGTCTGAAAGAACTGAGAACATTTCTTATCTCTGTTTCTTAGACTACAAACGTAAGAATGATATTTGAGTCTGACCATGTAAGCAAAATAGGACTTTTTTCTCTTTTTTCTAGGAATAATAAAAGAGATAGGAGAAGATACATGTTGAACAAATCATTAAGTTTATAAACCTTTTATGTAAGGTTTTGGAATTAATCTAAAAATAGGGATCTCATCAAAGAGAGGAACACAATCAAGTAAAAGAAACTTGTTACAGAGAGGTCTTTCAGAAGATGAGGGGGGAGATAAAGTTGGGTAGATCCAAGACGGCCAAGCAAGTAAATGGATGAAGTCTTTATCAACTAGATAATAAGGCTTCAAGGTTTCTGGCTTCCAGCAATGGTGATCCCATTCCCCCATCAAAGAACATTAAAAGAATCAGACTGAAAAGGAAAATTAAATTGTAAAATGTGATCTGTTACACTTGAAGCAAATAAATTAAACAAACAGGCTTTCAGATTCAAAGTTATTTGGTTACTAATAGCAAGAACAACTGCTAGGACTTTGATCGGTATGTACTGAGTTGAAATTGTTATCTCATAGTATTATTTTGGCCTATCTTATTCTGTTTCTTAGACTACAAGCCCCTCAAGGGTAAGGAGTATACTTTCTACTTATTTTTATCTCCCTTAGCACTTTACATAATGTTGCTCACAGAGTGTATACTTTGTAATTCTAGGTTATCTGAAGGTAAGATATGAAGTTAAGAGATCATTCTAGTCACCATCATTCTCCCATTTTCTCTGCAACTAAAAGAAATGTAAAACTTTATATGAATGACTTATTAAAGTTCATTAAAGCTAATCAAAATCTTTAAAATTTTTAAGTAATATGCTAACCTGGAGAACATGCCTCATTTGGGGATGTAACTTCAGACTCATCTTTTTCACCGGAAATATCCTCTTCATCAGAGAGGACCAAAAAGGCTTCTTTTGGCAAACTCTCACTACTTTCTTGTTTAGATGGTGAACCAAAAGAAACTTCCATCTTCTCTTCCAAATCTGGATTTGTCTCATCAATTGGAAGGAGAGAAGTTTTAGAAAAGCAAGTAAGTTCATCATCAGCAGGTGCAAGCTTTTCCAAAATAGGAATGATTTCATCTGTCTCCATAGAATCTGTGTTTTCTAAGATATCCTCACTTTTGTCATCTTTTGTAACTTTTTCACTAATGGTTTCTGCAAGGTCTGCAGAATTTTCATCTTCTTTCTTTTCACTTTGGTCAATTTCCATACTGCTAGATATATCCTCCTCTCTAAGGGCAGGTTCTGTGATAGTATTTTCCTCTACCTTATCATTTTCAGGAGGCATATCTGAACAAATAATTTTATCAACTGTTTCTGGAGTTTCTTTATCAGCATCAATATTACTATCAACCTTATTTTTCTCATCAAACTTTGCATCATCCCCATGTTTTTCAAGATCATCACCTTTATTGCTACTAGGTTCTGTACTGTCAGTTTCAGGAACTGATTCACAAATTGGTAGAGAACTTGGTTCAAAAGTGGAATCAAAGGCTGATTCAGAAGTTGGCTCATCAGAAGTCGGTTCATCAGAGACTGGATCACCAGGAGCCACATCACCAGAGGCTAGTGCTCCAGAGGCCAGATCACTAGAGGCTGGAACACTGGAGACTGGTTCACTAGGTACCAGTTCAGTAGACACCAGTTCACCAGAGCATGGTTCAGAAACTGTTTTGCCAGAAACCAGTTCAGCAGAGTCCAGTTCACCAGAGACTGGTTCACCAGAGATGGGATCACAAGAGATAGGATCACCAGAGGTGAGATCACTACAGACAGGATCACCAGATGTGAGATCACTACAGACAGGATCACCAGAGGTTACTACTTCAGAAGCCACATCTTCAGAAGCCAAATCACCAGAGGCCGTATCTCCAGTAGCCAGATCACCAGAAGCTTGTTCAGCAGTCACTTTAGAGACTAGTTCAGTAGATGCATTATTAGAAGACAAAGGTCCATACTTTAAATCATCACCCTGCTTGTTTTTTACATTTACATTTAAGGAACAGGGTGTTTCTTTCCATTCTGATTTACTTTTTTCAGGATCAAAACAAAGCTCTTCAATACCATTCACCTCTTCCTTGTCATTAATATAAGCTATACTTTCCAAAGGTGAGGTTGGGTCCAAGTCTCCATTTTCATGGTTGCCATTTAATAGCTTGACATCAGTTTTCAACAGTTCTTCTTTGACCTTGTACACTGCTTCAAGCTGTTGACGATCACTCACTCTCATTGTTTTTCGAGCCTTAAAGACTTTTTTCTGGGGTTCTTCTATACTATCCATTTTGAATCTTTAAAAAGAGAAAGAGAGAGAGATTAATAATTGATGAAGCCACTTAATTATAGACTTACTGCAAACTGTTCTTATAAGAAGCATTTCATGTAATTTTGAAATAATAACATGTAGAAAGCATAATAATCCTTGCTATATTAATTTTTGTATTTGTTAGACTTATGTAATATAAAATTGATAACAAGTATAATCTATAGACGATCAATTACAAAGAAATATTAGAAAAAAAAGTGACTAGTTTCTAGTTTTCATTCTCAGTAATATAATGGATTCAGAGCCTGGAGGAGATATATAAGCATAAGTGAAAAAGTAAATGGAGAAAGAAAAATATAAGTGTAAGAGACTGAAAGCAGTAGGGGAATGAGGACGAGGTATAGAGATAAAGAAAAAAGAGAGGAGAATTAAGGAACACAAAAGGGAAGATTACATTTGCAACCAGACATCTAGATTAACAGAAATGTAAACATATTAACACAAGTTTACCATCAAGAAAGTGAGAAGACGACTCACACAGCAGTATTTACAAGTCATATATTTGCAGATAATGTTTGTTAAGAGACTTGCATCTAGAAAATATAAAATGCTTTTATAACTAAGTAACAACAAAAATAACCCAATTTAAATATAAGCAAAGGAGCTGAGTAGACATTTCCTTCATGGTTATATAAGCAATAAACATGAAAAGATGCCCAACATTAGTCACAGAGAATATAAATCAAAAAATCAAAACCACTACAAGATAACTCTTCACACACCCAGGTGGCTATAATTAAAGATAATAATGATTTTTGGCAAGGATGTAGACAAACTGGAACCTTCACATGATGCTGGTATTTACAATAACGCACAAGGTGGTATTGTAAAATGTTGCAGCTTCTTTGGAAAACTGTCAGTTCTTCAACATAGTACATAGTAAACATTAACCATTAATTTTCTATCTTTCCTCTTTTGTAATATATGCAAGTAAAAGCTATCAATTTCCCTCCGAGCACTGCTTTAGCTGCATCTATTTTGATGTCATGTTCTCATTGTCACTGTTAAAATATTTTGTAATTTCCATTATGATTTCTTCTTTCATCTGTGAGTTACTTACAAGTATGTTTCTGAAAAAGGCAATAATACATTGTGACATGTGAAGCTCATTCAAAAATCCAAGTCTGGTTTCATGTTTAAAAATCAAGCAATGTAGATTATGAATGAATCATAAAGAATTATAGCTTTATTTCAGACCAAACCAAGGTGTCCACTTGATAAAAATAAATTAGAGCCCTACAGCCCAATACCTCAGAATGTGACCTTATTTGGATAAGATTTTTACAGAGGTAATCAAGTGAAAATAAGGTCATTAGTACCTAATCCAATGTGATCAAGTCCTTATAAAAAGGGGACATCTGACACTGACATACAGGGAGAACATCACTGGAAAACTGGGTTAGGCTAAGACACAAGACACAGGAGAGGTCTGGAACAGACCCTTCCCTAGCTTCTTCAAAGGAAATATGGCCTTGAAACACCTTGATTTCAAGCTTCTAGCCTCCACAGCTGTGAGACAATAAATTTCTGCTATTTGAGGGGGGAAAAAATTCAAGAAATGTGATTCACAACATAAACAGAATAGAGAGTGAAAATGAACAAAAGATCATCAACAGATACAGAATATTCATTCAACAAAATTAAACACTGACTCATAATTTATCTCCAAAAACTAAAAATAGGAGGAAACTATTCATATCTAATAAAGGTTATCTATAAAGAAAACTACAGATATCATACTTAATTGAAATAAGATCAGAACCAAGGCAAGGATGCTCTTTATCACCATTCCTTTGTTAACATTTGGCCAGAGCAGTTAAGGCAAGGAATAGGATTTGGTCCTAGAGAAAGACAATGTCATCAGTCTATAATGGAATAAAACAAAAAGTCCTTTAAGAATTAAGATGTACAGGGAGGAAGAATATTGCTTCCACACTGCAGTTATCATTTACCATCCCTACTAACTACCAGCAGGAATGACGGTGGGATATACTTGCATTAGCTGGAAAAGATTTTTTTAAAAAGCCTCTGACACACCTGAGAATTAGTATCTGAGAGTCACAGCTAACTCTCAATGTTATTATAAACTGACGATGCTTACAGCTAACTAAGCCCTGTTGTTCTTTGGACATAAAGCACCTCAACATTCAAATTAGACAAGATCATTGTACAATCCACAAAATACTGAACTCTCCTTCTCTGACTAAACAAATGATGGTTAGTTACTTCTTTATCAACTGCAGCTTAATCCTCACTGCAGGTTGTCTTCCTTACAGGTAGGAATGAGATTCTCAAATATAGAATTGCCCCCATTTTCTGACAGCACTCAATCCAGAATAAGGCTCTGCTTCCTCCAAGCTTCCCCCAAAATAACCTAGCCTATACTATAACCAAATCTATACTAGATTTTTTCTTAATATCCTTTTATGATGTACGCTCAGTTTCCCTAGTGAGCATTCTCCCTCACTCCAACAAACAACAAACCCGATTTGTTCAGTTGCAGGTGTGTTCTTGGTATACCACTGTTCCTTTGTCTGAAAGGCATACAACAATGGCCCAGCCTATTTGCTGGAGACCAATATAGCTTAAGAACCCACCACTTTGTCACAGTACCTCTAGATTATGGTACATTCTGCATTCCTTCTCTCACTTTAAGCTAACTATTTATATTTCTTTGTGTTCCTAGACTTTTAATTTATGGAACTGAGTGAAACTATTTAGAAAAATTACCTTTCAATTGAACAGAAACTTCAATGCAAAAATTATCATAGGCACTATTTTAAGGGTAATTAGTCTAAAATTTAAACTTCAAGTTTTTTCCACCATCTTTTCCAAACCCCTTCTAACTAAAAATTATCCTGCAAAGAAGATACAATGAAAATTTTTTAGTCACTCTTCCCTGTTGCCTCTAAACATACAAAATTACTACATTTATAAATTAAGGAGTATTGTTATTGTTTAAATATTTTCAAATACTTAACTGAAATTCTTTTGGACTTCGACCTCATAATATCCACATTTCTCAGCTGTTATATAGCTAGCTGGCAGTTACTGCTAGTCATATTAAAAGCAAGCATTCCTCTAAAAAGAAGTACATTTTCACAATATTTAGTAACCCCACTAGGAGCATGAATTCTGCAGACAGAAACATGGATTTGCATTCCAGCACTCCCATGTACTTACTGTGTGATACAGAGCAAGTTGCCTAACATTCCGATGTTTAGTTTCAGCTATATTACAAGAGGAGGATCAGTACCTGACATAATAGTTGTGGTGATTATTAAATGAGATTCTATACAGTAAGGACTCAGAATATAGTGAGCATTCAATAAAGTTATCATAACTGTCTATGTTTATTCAGAATGTTTTTAGTCATAAACTGAAGAATCAAATTTCTCTTACTTTTGTTATTTCGCATATTAATTAGAAAATCCAACACGCAAACATCACATTTGCCATCATCAAACATTTAATAAAGATAAATATAATCCAAGCAAGCTGGTTTTATCAACAAAATGCCAATCAATTCAGTTAATAATAAAGTACTATTCAAAGAATTACAGAATAACTTCCATCTATACCCACAAGGGAGCACACTACAGCCATTCTTTCCTGGGTTCTAAGTATAATGAAAAGCAGACAAAGCAATAAGGAAGCAGCATGAACAACCAGTTCAAACTAGTTCAGCCATATCTGTGCAAACCAATCAGCAGTAAGTTTTTTAAAAGCTATTTTGCATAAGCAAAGAATGTTTAAGAAAGATACACATTAGAGAAGTGTGTGTTACCTGTAAACAAGTTTCCATGACTGTATTGCCAGAACAAAACATTTCTAAGGATCACTTTAAATACCATCATCTGGAACTGAGATGCCACTCACAAACTATTCTACAAAAGAAATACACTTTTTTAGATGGCAACACTTAGTATCATGAAGCTCTAACATGACCACAACTCGTTTTCACATGGAAAAACGTTTATATTTTACAGTAGAAAGTCTCTGCCATATCTTGTAAAATGTGATGAATTACTTTCTCCTGAAAATGTTTTTCAGGAGGAAGGCAGTCAAAAAAATTGTTTTCACTAAATCTTACCATTAATACTCAGATTTAAGAACTCTGGGGAAATACCATAACCAATAAAATCTTTCTCTACAGCATTAACAAGGGTTTCATCTTTACCAAAGGAATTTATACTGAAAGAACCAAGAAGGGTGTGTTACCTGCAAAAAAGTCTCTATGGCTTGGAAATTTTTTACAAATTTTGAGTAAATTATTTTTAAGGAAAGCCCAATGAGCCTCTATTTTTTTCAGTGAAAACGTTATTTTTTTCCTCTGCTTCGTCCCCCTCCACCCACTCCTTTCCCTCTTCTTTCTAGCAAAGAGATCAGAACTAGGAAACAACAAACGGAAGTATTACCAAAAGCTGTAATATCTTAGCCTACAATCTGCCTGCTGAAACAGCTCAAGAATTTAAGTGGCTGTTCAAGAGCTGCTCACAAACTCAGCCAATCAGTAGCCAGCATTCTGATTCCTGCCCAGCAACAGGAGACAGACAATAAGGTTAGAGAAACATAGTCAAAACCTGGATCCGCAACACTTTAGTGAGGTTCTTTGTCTGATGTAAGTAACCTAGAACATAATGGCATAAAATCCTAAATCCATATAACATGCATTAAGTATACCACAAAAACAAGATTTACACATTTTTAAAATTTTAATTTATCTTCCTTTCAATGTCCATGAATGTTGGAGAATGAGTTAAACATGGACAATACATAAGAACATACCTTTCTATGCAATGGGTTAAAATCTGCAAAATTCAAATGTAAATTTCTTTAAAAAAAATCTACAGTCCTCAATATTCATAAAACATCTATAACTAAAAATCCTGCAAAATCTTAAGTCCAAATAACAAGATTTTCATACACACCTATCACTATTGTTATAAGATTTCCAAAACTTAATAGTACACAAACCTAAAGGTTTACTGTAGAAGGCATTATAAGGTGTTTTTGTTGTCTACTGCACTGAACTGACTTAGTTTGATTCATAATGAAATTTAAATGTCCGATTGTTGACATTTTAAGTATTGTAAGTACAATTACTACATCCTTTTCTCCTTACCTATCCCAGCATTTTACAAAAAGGTTATATGAGCGTTCCCCTTTTGAAGCCACAAAGCAAATGTGTGGATCACACAGTAAATATTCATGTAAACTGAAGGGTAATTTTTCTTATATTACATCATCCTACAGTCCTTTAAACGTAAAATTATAAAAATAGGAAATCTGTCATCAGAACATATTTTTTCTCAAATTCACTACCTATCATATTTTCTTAGTAAACAAGTTTTAAACATATACCTCATTTTTTTCTCTTTCAGTTACAGATTAAATCTTGTAATTTTTCAAACATACCCAAGAGGGAGCTTGCTGCAGCCATACTTAGTTTATATAATCTCCCCATAGGAAAAATAAATCAGCAGCTGCTTCAATGCTTCGTCCTGTGAGAGAATTGAAATTCGCTCCGATTGGCTCAAAGCCGTAGTTGGCTACAACCAATCAGAGATCAGCGTCATGAACCTTGCCCAGCAACAAGGGAAGCAGATGAGGGCAAGTGCTCTACCAAGAATCCAAACAGTGTGAAAATAAAGGTGAACGATTAAACACATTCATAATATACCCCCAGATTCTTTGTTTGAGTAACAGCCCTACAGTAGGGCTTTTCTGATTAAACAAACAAGGTCTGTACTACTGCTTTCCAAAAACAGCCTTAACTAACAGAATAGGAAGCACCAGGATTGTTGGGTCAAAATGCACTTACACAAACACTAAGTGAATTCAAAATTATGGACACCTGATATATACTTAAAAATAAAACTTAGCAAAAACTTGCAAAATGTTAACTAAGCAAAGCCATTTAAACATGTGACACTTCCACCTTTGACACAGGTATTCCAATTACATTCATGGTGTTCACTCACATTTGTATAACATTCTAAAAAATGGGGTGCTGAAAATAACTTTATTCAAATTTGAGTTTTTGTTAAATGGCTTAAATAAATATTAGTCAATTGGCCTGCCTAATATAGACTACTCTTTAAACAATCACTTTGTGGTGGTGATTTCCAGCCTCTTCAGAAATTCAACTATGCTCCATGAATCTTTAAGAACCCCATTCTCAGTTGAGAACTGCATGATTTTATTTTGCACTCCTAAACTTTGAGAATTTTGGAATAACCCTGAAAATAAAATAATAGAGGATAATCAGTGTGTTTACAATAAATGTTAATAATCTACTTTACTGTATATTAATGAAACTGATAAACCTGATAATGCAATGGTTCATCCTCTTTAATACTTATCTACTCAAATTTAGTACCCTAATCTTCCAAATTTTTGTCTTAAATGCTGGCTATCTTGTCATCTCTGTTAATAATGATTTTTCTAAAACTTTAGTAAAACATAATCACTACTTGTTTAAAATCCCATAAAGATTTTCATCATGTTTCCATTTTCTCTTGCTTCCTTAAGTTCTCTCCAGTCGCTCACAAAGCACTGCCAGTTTTACTTAAGTATCCTGTGTCCCCCTATAGTTCACAATTCCTCACTCCTATGCTATAGTTCTCTCAATTGCATAAAACCACTGTCAATAGCTATCCCACCACATTTAAAAAACATTAACTGGTGAAATATGTTGTCTAATAATCACATAGCCAATAAAGTAATGAGTGATCATAGTATTTGACACCTCAACAAATAACTCTTTTTGCCTGTCATCAAGTTGCTAATATTAGCTGGGGTATCAAAATGTGGAATGGAGTAGCCCCTAAGTAAGTTTTAAAATGTAACAACAAAGGAAATAGGGAGTATGGTTCACCAACAATTCCTTGGACAAAGTAAGAGCAAACCATGCCCTTGAAATTTTGGTGACATCAAAACCAGTATGATCACTACAGTCTAACCTGTTGCATTCATTGGGAAATTCCAGGGTAGTCTATATGAAAAAATGCAAGAGATCTTAAAACCACTTCTCTAACTGTATTCTGGGGATCATTCTGTTAAATGGCAAACTAAAACTAATTGACTTGATCTAACAAATATTAGAATATATTTATCAAATCACACTCTAATTAGAAAATTAGCCAGTTATCCACCAAGGCCCTACCCACTAGCTTGTCCCACTCACCTAACTCCACTACCATCTATACAGACAAGGAGTAAAATTACAGAGGGCTATATACTAATTCCTCAGGAATTTAAGCGACTTGTCCAAATGTATTTTCACACTTCGCTTGGGTGAATCAAAACACCCAGAATGATTTATGAGAAGCTGAAGGATGTAAACTCTTCAAATGCCAGGAGATAGCTTAACTTTGCTTACTGACCCCACCTAAGAAGCAAGAGTGGAGAACTTACTTTCTTATCAGTCAGCCTTCACTAGATAATAATACGCTCTAGGTCACAGGCTGAAGGAGTAGGACCCCTCGACCACTGCCCAATCTAGGTCTTGTGGCAGAAAGAAAAGGCCACCACAGTAACAGACCCATACAATACACAATGGGTTTTAAAGCCTCTTTGTAGACATAGGATAGGATATATCACTTTCACAATCAACTGGATAAAACCAAGTTAGACATTAACTAGGTGAGGAAGTAAGTAAAAAGCTGCCAGGGGGTAACACTTCATGTAACATGGCAAAAGGCAGGATATATAATCTTACAGGAAGAGAGTAATAGTGAATATATAATATTACAGTGATAATCACAATATATATATAACCTACCACACTTTTAAAAAGCTTATTAAAGAAAGATTTCTAAATCAACAAAACTGGGACTAGTCTAGGTTCTGACATTGGTCTAACAGTCAGCATAGGATAAATCACTCTAACTCTCTAGATATCAGGTGGTTTAACTATAAAACTGAGGTTAGACAAGATGCTCACTAAGTTCCATTTTAGCTCAAATTTTATATTATTCTACTAGTGTCTAACTATACTGATACTCTTTTATAAAATTCATTTTTCATTATGAAATCTGTGAACATACGATAAGACATTAAGTCTGATACAATACCCATGTGTGTACCCTTCATCCATACAAGAAACAAAATAAAAAATACAGCCTCTCCATATCACTACCAGATAGTGTGTTCCTCTTTCCCATCCCCACTTCCTTAACAGATAAGTGTAATACTGAGTTTGATGTTTATTATACCAAGCCATAATAAAGTCTCCTTTTAATTAACTAAATGTTACAAATTCTATATTATAATTTATATTATAAATTCCCCTTTTAATTAGCTAAACAACACACTTTCTGGTGTCAGAAAAAGGAACTGACACTTATCAAGGGTCAGTTATATGTCAGATTCTATACCAAGGCATATTATTTTCTCATTTAAGCAATAATTTAAATAAACCACATTTACCTATGATCTGAATTAATATATCAATAAGCATGCTGCTATCATGCATTCCATTACATGGATGGTAATTTTAACTTGGTTAGGTCAACGAGACAACTAATTCAGCACAAACTTGTTTTATGAGCACAGGCTCCCTTCTTAGGCATTCTATCCTTTAAATTTTGCTACCATGGGTTGTTTTAATTTATCAGAATGGTAAAAAAACTATATGGTATTTGTTACAGTTTTCTTCTCTTATCTCTGTGAAAACAGAAGTCATTTAATAAAATTGCTAAGGCCTATCCATCCATTAAATGAGGTCTGACAGTAGAATCTTAATTTCACCAGCCTGTAGTTCATATATTAGTTTTAAAAGTATTGCCAGCAGGTTCCTACATATTCAATTATGTTCCTACATATTCAATTACTTTTAAGAAGTAACATATATAAGTCATTTAGCAAGTAACAGAACTTATTCAACAAACTAGAAGGGAATTTCCTCGAACTGAAATTCCACAGCTAACATCAACTTAACAGCAAAAGACAGAAAGATTTTGCCCTAAGATCAAGAACAAGACAAAATGTTTGCTCTTAACCCTTCTAGTCAGTTTTGACTAGAGGTCTGAGCCAGAGCAATGAGGAAAGAAAATTAAATAAAGGTCATCCAACTTGAAAAAAAAAAAACTAAAACTATTTGCATATGACAGTCTTATACTTGAAAATTGTAAAGAATCCACTAAAAATTATTAGAACTAGTAAATAAGTTTAGAAGGCTGCAAGATGTAAGATCAATATACTAAAAATCTGTTGTATTTCTATATAATTACAATTTCAAAAGTGAAATTAAGAAAACAATTCCATTCACAATGACATCAAAAATGACAAATTTAACAAAAAGAAATACAAAACTTAATATGTGCTTAAGAAATTTAAATTCTTAAATAAACAGAAAAATACTGCACACTCTTGGATTAAAAGTCTTAATATTAAGATGTCAATACTCCCAAAATTGATTTACTGACTCAAGGCAATGCCTATCAAAACTCCAGTTATCTTCTCTGTAGAAATTGGTAAGCTGTCCTAAAATTCATATAGAAATCCAAGGGACCCAAATAGCCAAAGCAATCTTGAGGAAAAAAAAAAAAAACACTGAGGAATCACACTTTGCATTTTCAAAACTTACTACAAAGCTATAGTAATCCTCATAGTATGTTACTACTAGCAAAATGACAGACATATAAAGCAATGGAGTAGAAATGTCAGCTGAGAAAGAAACCCTTATATTTATTCAGTTGATTTTCAACAAAGATGCCAAGACCATTCAATGGTAAAAGGGTAGGATTTTCAACAAATAGCGCAGGACAACTGGATAGTCATATGCAAAAGAATGAATTTGGACCCCTCATAAATTAACTCCAAATGTATCAAAGACCTAAATTTAAGAGATAAAACTTCTAAATCATAAAAGAAAACCTAGATATAAATCTAAGTGACCTTAGAATAGGGAATGTTTTCTTACATATGACCTAAAGAGAACCAACAAAAGAAAAGGATAGATGACCTGGACTTCATCAAAATTATAAAATTTTGTGCTACAAGGGTACCATCAAGAAAATAAAACGTCTCACACAATGGGTGAAAATACTTACAAATAATGATGTACCTAATAAGAGACTTCTAATAGAATATATAAAAACTGTTACAACTCAAAAAAGTGTTAAATGAGCAAAGGATTTGAATGGGTATTTCTCCAAAGATAAGCCAATAAGCAGTAAACATGAAAAGATGCTCAATAGTATTAGTCATCAGAGAACTATACATCAAAACCACAATGAAATAATACCTCACACACCTCCAGAATGGCTTTAATCAAAAAAAAAACAGAAAATAACAAGCATTAAAAAGGTTGCAGAGAAACTAGAAACCTCACACAATACTGGTGGGATTATAAAATGTTAACAGCTGCTTTGGAATACCTTCTGGCAGTTTCTTAACAGGTTAAACATAGAATTGTCATAAAACACAGCAAATCCACTCCTAGGTATATATTCAAAAGAAATAAAAACATATGTCTATACAAAAAGTCGTACACATATATTCCCAGAAGTACTATTCATAATAGTCATAACCACCCTAATGCCTAGCAAGTAGTAAATGAATACATGAAATGTGGCATATCCATACAATGAAATATTATTTAGTCATTAAAAAGGAATGACATACTGATACATGTTACAACATGGAAGAATCTTGAAAACATAGTAAAAAAGAAGACTGTCACAAAAAGGCACATATTCATGATTCCATTTATATGAAATGTCCAGAAAAGGCAAAACTATAAAAACAACACAAATTAGTAGTTGCCTAGTGTTGAGGACAAAATCAGGAGTGGCTGCTAAAGGGCACAGACTTTCTTTACGGAATAATAAAAATATTCTAAAATTAATTGTGGTAATGCCTCTCAACTCTGTGACTATTTTAAAATTCACTGAGTTGTACACTGTAAACAGATGAATTGTATGGGATGTGAATTATATCTCAATAAACCAGTTATTTAAAACAAAAATAGTAGAACTGAATATTTTGTTTTTCATTTGTTTCTTTCACCTAACCTCCCTCTACTGGGTCACAATTTCAACATGGACCCCCCAAAAATACTAAGAGAACGGAATGTTGGAACATACTTTAGGGAGTTTACATTTCTAGGCTAACAAGTATACTGGTGATGAAAGGTAATATGTGTAAAGTAACAGCTGCCTTGTTCTCTATGTGCTCCTCTTAGATAAGCCAGTTACTCTTTTTTGCCGCCCTAAATGGAACATAATTCTAAAGTATGCTTAACTCACAGGATGATGATAATGGGCATGAAATAACCATATAAAGAACAAAACAAATTCTATCATCAAAAGACAGTATTGAACATTGGCTGGGTGAATACTCCATGTACAAATATTAATAAAAACTTCTACATATAGAAAATTCAATTAACTATCTTTTACCAGAAGGACCAGAAAGTCTTAAATGAAACAGCAGCAATCTCTTCTTTCATAAACTGGTACTGTATTTAAAAGGCCTTATATGTAATTTAATATTGATAACTTTACTTTAAAATGAGGTATACTTACTGAACTTTCCTGAGCTACATTAGGTTTTGTCACATTTTATCAATATTGTCATTATTCATTATGTGTCAATACCTTAAGTGTATTTTTAGAATTATTATAAATAGACTTCAATACCTGTGTTTATGTATTCTTTAACAAAACACTTTGGCATATCTCATCATGCATCTACTGTAAGATTAATACATTTTAAGTATCTAAAGATTTGTTGTCAGAAAACATCTTAGGATATGCTGATATCATCATGGTGTGCTTCAGAGGTCATTTAACAAAAGAACAAAAAAATAAGTATTCTGGTATGATATTATTAAGCATAGTCTCTGGCACATAATATACACTTAGTAAATACTGGCTAAAAGAACAATGTGCTATATATATGTAATTAATGTCTAAAGTAACTTTTAAATGAAAAATCTAAATTATTCCTTTAGGAAACAAAGGTAATAATCTAGAATATTCTTTAAAAGAATTGTAAACTAACATACTGGCATGTTCACATACAGCAGGTTTATATACAGAGGATAGCCTTTCTTTGGGGAGTCAGGGTATTTATTAACAAAAAGTAACAATATACACCAACTTGCACATAATGCTGCCTCTGAGACAGTGCAATACATAGCACCATTAAAATTAATCAAATGTGACACAAGAAACGCATCTTTCAAGCCTTATAAAATTTGTTTAATTTGATTTCATATTTAAAAAATACAATTTTGAAAGAAACCTACTTTTGCTTATTACTATATAATGATGAAAATCTTCTTTAAAAAAAACTAAACATACCCCAAAGGGAGCCCCCTGCAGCCATCTTATCAGTTCTCTCACAGCAATAGAAACTGAAATACAATTTGCATAGTCACTGTGGTTGGCTAAAGCAATCAGGTTCATGTAACCAATGAGAAAGCTAGAAATTGGGCAACCGTAAGAGGAGAAATTTTAAACCTGCCTGGCAACAGCCTAAAAATAGAAACAGTATGCTAGTATGAATCCCAGAATAGCTGTGAATATAAGACTAAGACTACCAGTAAAATCACTTTATTTTCATGGGGAAAAAGATGTGCTTTGCATTTTGTCATCTAAAATACTAACTTGACACCTTTTCTTATTAGGTGGCAATTAAAGAAAAATTAATGCTAAGCCAAATATATGGGCCACTTTCAAGTTACATACCATTGTCCATATTATTTTATTTATATATGTAAACATGTGTATGCATGCATGTACATATATATTTTAGCATTTCTCTTTTTTTCAGGAGAATAATGAGGCACTTTAATCACAGTTATAATACATTCAAAGCTCTATAAAACCCTTCACAATCTGAACAGCACTGCATTTTTTTCTAGCACTTTCCCACTGTAATTACTTGGGAATTTGTATTATGGGTAAAAGGCTGTTTACTAAATATTAAAAATACAAAGATTAAATAATTTATCAAAGTAGATTTCTCAATAGGGTGGAGAGTATGTCTTATTCATTTTTAACACAAACTTGTTTCAACACACAGTAATGTCTTCCACACAGTAGGCATTCAGTAATTTTCCCAATCAAATTAAAATAATTCCTGTCAATAAGGAAAACAAATTCTTACTGCTCATGTCAAGTAAAAGTTAAACATGTAAAAATATAATGTGTATAATACTGCTATTTTAGATTTTTCAATTTTGTCTTAGTGGGGTAATGTTAAAGTTGACAGTGTTGACATTTCTAATTGTTACCCAGATAACAGAATGTATTTTCATCATTTTAACTTTCCAACCTAAATAATGCTTAATCTGCATGCTTCTTTGCAAATACAAATTTACTCTGTAATAGATTTTAATTCATAAAGATGGCCAACAATACACAGTCTAATACAATAACTATGAAGATTATGGGCAGTAAGAAATGACCAAATCCAAAAACTAGGACGGGGGGGGGGATTACGTAAGAATTTAAATTATATTGCTGAAATGAAAGGCTGGTTGAACAGTCAAGTCATGTTAAAACAAAAGATATTTATCAAAGTACATACTCAAATGTATTTCTTACATTAAACCCTCCATCAATGTGTTTTAATGAAATGGTAAACTAATTTTAAAATGTTTCTCTTTGGTCAGTATCTGTTATCCAAACTGCAAAATGAATTTATATATATTCAATACTAGAAAAGTCTAAAAATTTAATTACGATAATTATATTATAAATATTATTATATCATTTTAATATAATTAAAATATTTTAATCATGAATAAAGCTTAGAAGCTTTAAGCATATGGGACAGGCAACCATTTTAAGTAACAAAAAGAGTTCCAGTGAAGGATGGAAAAAAATCAAAAGAGAAATTCATTGAGCAACATACCTTTTTAATCTAAACATTTAAGGATAGCTAGATTTTAAAATTAAGTTTAACCAAGCTTTTAAAAACACAAATATTGTTATTATAAACACTGGCCTGGATGAAAAGCAACTTAGCTTATTGTCTATTTACCTTTCTTAATGTTGTATTCGTATGTGACTTGGCTAGCCAGAATCTAACTACAATTATATTCACATGTGTAAAGTAACTTATATCTTCTATGTACAGAGATTTTGTTTACTTTCTCTCATGAATTAGCCTATGAGTTACAATTAGTGGGGGAGAATATTTCAAATGGGTCAAATACTGATAAGGCACAACTGCAAAAAATTATTTTGTAATTCTAGATATGTCAGTATCACTTTAAATATAAATCTTGGCATTTCATATTTTCTTATTATTTAAAGCAGCTGTTAATACTTAAATTTTTTTTTTTACTTAAGCATTCCAGTTTTATTTCAAGAAGACAGAAAAAGCATGATATTTGTAGAACACTGTTCAGAGTAGTCACACATCTTATTGCATACTAATTTGAATTTTGGGGTTGCTGAATAATCCATGGTACCTTAAGTGTTAACAATTAGTACAGCAACTAAAATGCCCTGGAGAAGTTCAGATAGTTCTAGAAACTTTACTGTCCATTTCTCATCTCACTTCCTTCAAACCTGGGTTTCCCCTCAATAACCCACTATAGTTTAAAATGTCAGCTGAGAGCCAGATGTTCTGTGGCCCCAGCCTATGTTTATAGAAGCCTCATTTTAATACTAACCATAACTAAACAAAAGGAACCCTAATCTTCTTTCCTATTCCATACAAAACTGAAATTCTTCTTTGTACCTATTTTTCTCCCCTGGAGCAAAGCAATATTGCTAGTCCATTATCCCTCCTTGCATATCTAATTAGACTTATATTTACCATAACTTTTTCAGCTAATCCTACTTATAAATCTACATCTTTCTTCACTTATAACTTAAGAAAAAAAGTTATGGTTTTGATAGCAAGATCTCTCCTAGACATACAACTCAGAACAAACCAGTACTTCCCAGGAATAAAGTAAGAAAAATTACATTCCCATTCTAAAATTTTCCTGGCAAACAATGCATAAGAATACAATCTTATGAAATTCCTTCTAGCAAATGTCCCTAAGAAGCTTAGTTTCACACAGGTTGGGATGTCAGAAGCTATTATTTTAAGTTTATGATTTATTTTAAGAAAACATAGAGTTCACTTATCCAAACCAATAGAGTTCCTTTTCATCTTTTAAAACCAAAAAAATCTGCAGAGCTCTGTGCAAAAAACACTGAACTTTTGGAAGCTCTCAACCTCTGTTCTCTAACCATTCTATAAATATACTGATAACCAGAAATACACAGAGATCTCATATTCCTCTGCTGTCTCTAAACCTGTTCATGTTAGTTGTGCTTGTTACTGAATTCAGTTATACATTTTTATTATAAATTACAGAACACAATGAAACTTTATATAAACTGATGAAATATGAGTGCAAAAAAAAAGAAAGCTGGTAGGTATACATCAGTAAGAGGGACTGACACAGAAAAAACAGTTTGAGGGGAGGAGTTGGTGTAGGCAAATCATTTAACATCTTTAGATCTAAAGTTTTCCATCTGGAATAAATGGAAATTAAATTAAAGAATAAATGGATCCTTTATGTTTTAATTCTTAAATAAAAATTTAATAAATTCCTCTCCAAAATGCATTGCTATACTGAGGAATGATAAAGACACATTGGTTTATTCATGTATTAAGTATTTCTCAAATGCCTACAGTCACTATTATAGGACAATCTTTAAGACACTCTAAAGAAACAATGTGATTAAAAGTACAGCCTAAGATTAAAGTGTTACTGCATGTAGATTTTTATGTAAATGTGGAAGAGAAATATAGGCAGTAATACAATGTATGGACATCTTTCTACATGGATGGCCACAAAAATTAAAAGATCTCTATTTTCCATTAACTGCCATCTCTCCAATGCAGGCTATTTAATCTTAATAATCAAAAACATGCTTTCAGTGGAGTAATTATAAACAAGACCTCTGCAGAGCTCTTACTGTTTTCCTGAATAGGATCAGTAGTCCCATTTTTATGAGCCAGATTTCTGAAAACTGACTCTGCATTAAGAATCACTAGAATTCAAATGGGGCAGGAGGAGGAGAGTATGCCTTTCTTTCCACTCTCAATTTCAATTGCACTTCTGCTCATAAACCTATTTATAATTCAGTTATATCCACAAGACTTCACAAGTAGTTGCTAAGCAACAGGAACATGCTGAGTTCAGGCCTATTGGAAATCTGGCTCTCTGCCACATGGAAGTATTTAACTGAGCCTAGAGCCTCCAGAATTCAAAAAAGAAGGAAAGAAGGGGGAAAAAATTCCAAAGAAATACAATGATAAATGCAATAAGCTACCAACCTCTTTTCAAGGGTTCATAAATACAGATCAAGGACCTTATTTTGATACTTACAAATAGTTATGATATTTCTCTCCTAAAATTTTATCATCTTTTTAATGTTGAAATGAAGAGTGAAGCTATTCTCCTGGAGTAGAGAAGAAATATGATTAGCTACGTCACTGTTAATGGCTCAACAACTGACTCAATAAATATATTATGCAAAGAATAGTTCCTTTGAGACAACAGGAAAGGAGTCTGTGGGAAATGACTGAGACTTTCCATGCTGGATCTTAAAGATAACAGAAAAAACTATGCATTTTCTTCAAATTCCTTTGTCCCCATATGCCTGGTTAACTACTAAGAGATAAATTATCTACCACAAACTGCACTGTTTTTCAATTTTAAACACCTCTAACAATTAAAAAATTAAGCACATTCAGAAATATATTAACAACCTAAAATGCTTACAAAAATTGAAAAGGCATTGAATGTTTCAATATTCATTCATTGATAAAAGTAAAAATTAAGAACATATAGATTGCTCCTTAAGCTGATAAAGCTACTGCAAACCAAAAGGAAACTTCGTATTTAGTGGTAAAACACTACAGGCATTTCCATTAAAAAAAAACAAAAAGATATTATACTATATTCAATATCATTCTAGAAATCCTGACCAAAACAGTTAAGAGCTCAAACAGTCAGAAGATATAATGAAGAAAACATTTAATTCAGAATAGCAATAAAAAGTTATCTAGAAACATTACCATATAAGAAAAAATTCACAGATATATGAAAATACGAGAAATATTAGAGCTATATTGGATATTAGACTCAATGTACAAAAATATCACTTCATGGATAAAAATTAATTAAAAGTAATTCTAATCAAAACATCACCTAGATACTTTTCTATCATGACAAACTTAAAAGTTAATATGTAATGGGGGAAAATGCCCAAAATAGGAAGACAATTAAAAAACCAAAAGTAGTAAGAAATGAAGCTTGCCCTTTCAGATTTGAAAACATATGACAAAGGGATAATTATTACCACAAGTATAAAAACATAACTGCAATAAATTATCTAAAAGACAGACATAAGCAATAAAAGACTCTGACAAAGAAAGCATCACAAATTAACAGGGAAGAGGTGGATTTTGAAATAAATGGTTCAAAATAGATCAAAATAGCAATTGAACATATGAGTGCAACAGCAAACAGAATATGTACTTTAAAGGCACATAAAATATTACAAGCAACCACAAATTATGAGAAATACTTGAAAATAAAAAGCATAGTTACATGGGATTCATATCCAGAATGAAAAGGAACATCAATTAGTGAACAAAAGGACAAACAATTCAAAAGAAAAACAAAGAAACAAACAGGTAATTCATAAAACAACACATAGAAGAAAAGATGTTCAACTTCACTAAAAGAGAATGACAAAAAAAGGAAGTAAACTTTAATATGGTGTATAGTTTGGTAAGCAATAATGGTGAGCACTATGGTGAGCAATAATGTGTAGGAGTTAGTAGTCTCATACAGTGTTGGTAGAAGACTTCATTGTCATAACCATTTTTAAGGGCAAATAGACAGGAACTGTGGATTACTTTGATGTACCAAAAACACTGAGATAACATCTTAAGACAAACTAACATGTTTAAAAAGGAAATGCATCAGAATACCTACTGTTGTACTGTAATAGCAAAAAGAACTAAAACAAACAAATTTCACACCCACCAGTAAGAGAATAGTTTAAAAAGATACTGGAACATCCACACTAAATAAGACTAAGAAGTTAAGAAGAATGTGGTAGATCTCTTTCATGGATGTGAATATTAAGTACACAACAATTAACAGCTGCAAAACTCTTACTACCTGTAGTCCAAATGCTGGAGCCAGACATACTTTTTTGAATACTGGTATTATCATTGCCTAGTTAATGTTACCTGTGCAAGATATTTATCCTCTCCTTGCCTCATCTATGAAACTGAGACTATAATAATGCCTATCCTCATAAAAATGTTACAGGAATTAAATGAGATAAATAGAAAGTACTAGGATGTATAAGCAGTCAATAAATGTGTCCAGTTTTCATGCCATTATATTTTAAAACATAAAAAATAATGTATTGCTAAATATATATATATATATGCATACAAGTGGTATTTTTAAAGTCTGGAAGGATAAATGCCAAACTATCTGTAGTAGTTCATTTGGGGAGAGACAAGGGTCTTAAACACAAACTTTCCCTTAGGCTTGATAAGCCGGTTTCAATTTTCACAACAAAAATTCATGTAATTTGGATCTCAACAGTTAAGCTAATTTGCTTTCCCCAAATCTCTTCCACGCTACTGGTAAGCCAGGTCAGGAGTGACATTTATAAATGTGGATAGAGTTCTGACCTGCACAGACACTAAGCTCCAGAAGAGGTAGGGAAGGGAGGCTACCATCCAAAAGACAAATTCCCAGCACTTCCTCACCCCTCACAATCACTTGAGTGAATATACACCCAAAGAAAAATAGGAAATCTCAAATACAAAAAGAGTACAATTAAGAAATACATATACACTTGTATATATACAGTATACATGTATTAGATGACAAACCCCACAAAAAACTAGTTAATTAGCAGATTGAACAGATTATTTTAAAATAGTATATTAAATATCCTCAAAGTGTATGTGATGCTATTTCACCCATGAGACTGTCAGATATAAAAAGAAATCAGTCTGAAATCTTAGAAATTCAAAATATGAGCTGCATGGTCCCAGGTGAAATGACCTAGGTAAGAGCAGATGTTCTCTCAAAATATCATACAAAGGAAAACCAGAAAAGCTAAGAGACATGAGGGACATACTTTCACTGAAGAGGAGTTTTAGAAAAAGAGAACTGAGAAAAGAAAGGAAAAAAGAAAAAAAAATTCAGAAAGCTAAGAAAAAATGTTTTCCATAGAAAAGGCCTAAAATTACCAAAAGAGACTAAATTAAAACAAGCAAATACAATTTTTTTTCTTTTAGCAACTAGACATATTGTGTTAAGATTTCAGAAAACCAATATGAGGAAAATGCTAATAACTTACAGAGAGTAAAAAAATTATATAACTACAAAGGAATAAGAATTAAACTGACATCAGACTTGTCATCACCAATAACTGAATGATATAGTAAACAATATTCTCAAAGTTCAGGAGGAAAGTTTTTTTTTAGTGTACAATTCTACTACCAGAAAAACTAGCAGTCAACAAGGATAAAGAAATAAAGATTAAACATTTCTGAACAAAGTCTGAGGAAACAGACTCTTGCTAAAATAATCACATAATGACATATTGCAGGCAAAAGACAGCTAAAGACCCTAAGAAAGAACTCAGATAAAGGGACAGCAAAGCTCAAAAAAAAAACCAAATAAAACTCATAGGCAGGCTAAAATAATTGGAAATTTATCATCCTTGAAATAAATATTCTGGAATTAAAGTCCCAGATAATTACAAGATGATTTTTAACAGATTTAGAGGTTTTAGAATGTATAGCAAAACTTTAAAAACTAACAGGTTTCAAACTAACAGGTTTCAAAC
>JAVSCE010021224.1:0-12389 GCA_032199065.1 Smutsia gigantea | reverse complement strand
TGTCTTCAAGGACCAGACATTTCTAGACTCAATGCAGGTACAAAGCAGTGGCCACCCCACCTCTATAGAAGTCATGTTCTCATAGTTCAAACTAGTCTGATGGGATAAGTTCTGTGGAAAAGAACAAAGTGGAATATGAGGGGAAAAGAGTGGGGGTCGGTTAAGGGGGTCAGGGTGACATGGGAGCAGAAATCCCAAGAGAAATGGGGGGTATGGGGGAAGGGTGGGCACATATGCCTTGGCCCCAAGCCTAGGATGCCTTCAGAGAGCTTTGTGCAGAGCAGGGACACAGTCTGTTTTTGAAGGTCACAGTGACTATGTTGAGAAAAATGAAAGCAAAGCTGGAAGCAGGGACTCTAAGTAGGGCTGTCGTAATAATCCTGCCATGAAAGGATGGTGGTCTGGACCAAGCTGGTGCTGCAGCTGGTGGGGAGTGCTTGGACTTAAGGTTTTGAGGGCAAATCTGATGGGATTTGCTTTCAGGCTGGACATGAATGACTGAAAGCAGAATCGAGTCCAGGCTTTGCTGGCGGGAGGACAGCCATCCCCAAGATCAAGAAGGCTGCAGCAGGCCAGGATGGAGCTCAGGGTTTTCAGCAGGTGTGAGGGAGATGACAGATGGCCTTCCAGGTTGAGTTGACATGTGTGTTGTCTGAGCTGCGCTCAGGGCCCCAAAAATCTGGGCTGGAGACACCTTTGGGAGTTGCCAGCAAGGTGGTTTTTAAGGTCCCAGGGCAGGATGAGATCAGGTGGGAAGATGGGAGAATGGAGCGCTGCTCAGGGGTGCTCCAGTGTTTGCATGTCAGGGAACTGAGGGTGCCAACAGATGAAATAAGAGGAGACCAGGGGAGAGTGGGCTGCAATAGCTAAGAGGCAGGGGCTGTTTGGGGAGGAGGAAGGGAAATGATCGCTTAGACAGTGCTGTGATGGGTCCAAAAGATGGGAGTGAAGACTCTCCATGAGCCACATGGTGGCTGGGGTATGTGCTTCAGATGAAAGCCCACTGAGAGCAGGCTGATGCCTGGAGAATGGGAGGAAGGGAACCGAAGACCAGAAGTGGCAGCATCTACTGTAAAGGAGGACTAGGGACCAGTCAGTCTTGGAAAGCCAGGCAGCCATGAGATCATGGAAGGACCCAGTAGTGGGGACACATGCTGATTCTTGTCCTGGAAAAGGAACAGCCACACGCTGTAACAAAGGCCACACCCCTAACCTGTCTGCTACCTCCACCTAGCGCGTCCACAGTGCTCGGGGCAGCCCTGCGTGAGGAAAAAAACGCAAACCTCCATCAGCTTAAATTAGCTTCTCCAACCTCAGAGGAGCGCTAGGACTCACGGGTGTGCAGGGACACCTCTAACAAGCTGATGGGCAATACCACCTGCCTCCCTGGCTCTGGGCAGCACCAAGGAGGGCAGCCCTGGGACAGAATGCAGGAAGCCGTGACCATGGGTGTAGAAGTATCCACCCTGGGACAGAAAGACTTCCAAATACAGGTAGAAAGAGCGGCTTACAAAACATCTACTGCCTGAGCTCATTTTATAAGAAAGACAGAAGGAATCACACTAAAACCTTACCCATGGTTATCTAGGATGGTTCTGTCCTCTATGCTTCTCTGTCTTTCCTCTTACTTCCATAATTACTGTTTTCACTCATGCAGTTAAGCCATACGTTAAAACTACCCAAGCAGACCCTAAACCCTGGAGCTGCTGGCTCTGAGCCCCCAAAGCATAGACCCCAAGGAGGAGGCTGGGACTAGCTGGGCAGGTGTGGGTCTGTCTGCTTCAGCCTCAAACCCTGTTGTGACAAGGGACTCACCCCTGTCTGTAGAGGGAGATGTGTGGCTCAGAATAAAAGCTGCCAGAGGGCAGGGCCTCGTTGGCAGCATGTCCTTGAGGCATGTAGAGTAGTGGCTAGCACCTGTGAGTCTCAGATACCAGAGTGAGTCAGCCAATGCCAAGTGGATGACTGAAGAGCCTATGTACACGGGAAAGCCTTCACCAGCTCATTCAGACAGGCCCAATGTCACCCTACAGGCTGGGGATTGGGTCTGTGTCCTGGCTCCTACTTGACCAAATGATTTAGTGAAACATAGTCCTTCCCCCCAGCAGGCTTGTCCTTCTAAGGTCAAGGGTGCCCCTGTGTCCTGCCACTCCTCTGTCCCCAGGGATTCCAGCCTAGCGGGGCCAGGGCAAACAGGCCCTAATGGTGAGGGGCGGTGGGTTTTGATAAGCCCAGCCCCAGGGTCTGGAAGTCTCCCAAGTGCCCCCTCCCGCACAGCACTCCACCTACCTGCTCACCTTTAACCCCTGCCTGGTTGTTATTTAACTCATAGCAGATTCCGACTAGTCCTGCACTCTGGCAACCGCCAGAGAGGCCCCTGGCCAGATCGCAGGATGCGAGCGGGGACCTATCCGGTAAGGCTCTCCCCCCCATGCACCGCGGGGCCCAGCCCACTGAGCAGGGAGAAGGCAAGGTCTTGGGACGCCCTCCAACTTCTCCTCCCTTCTTGGCTCAGCCAGGACCAGGGCTTGGCAGGGGTGCCCACACCTGTGAGTCACTTTGTACCCAGCCTGGTGGGGTGTGGGAAGCCCTGGGGGGTGAGAGGTGCCAGGTCCCTGACTGTCTCCCGGCCAGTGGCCAACCCTGGTGGTGGGAAGCAGCCATGGAGCAGCCAGGCCCAGCCAGGTGGCCTTTCTCTGCTAAGACTGCCTCCTTCCAGGTAGGAGAGTGAGTGACCTTGGGCAGGTGGCCTGCTTCTCTAAGCCTGATTTCTTTTGTGCAATGGGTGTAAATATCCCTCAGGAGTCCAAGGCCTCAGGAACGGTAATAATCCCACTCTTTGCAGGTCTCAGGAGAAAACCTTGTCATCCATGGTCTTGTTCTAAAGGTCTGGGGTAGCTGAGGACAACCCCCACCCCACGGGTCTCAGGCTCCTCCTTTGACCCAGCTGGAGGCTTCACAGAAGCCCCCACCCGGTGTGATTGTGGGGAAGCTCCGGGGAGAGCTCTCTAGGGCAGAGCTGGTAGTAGGCATGGGAGGCGGCAGAGGCCACCTTGGAGGAGGTCCTCCCGCGTGCAGGATTATATGATCTGGAGATTACCCCATCTGTAGGCTGCATCCCCCTCTGATCTAACTCAGGACTACTCCGTGAGGAAGGGGTGTTAGCCCCATTTGAATAATAATAATGGTAAAGTAATGGCAACATGGATAGAGTGCTTACTACCTGCTGGGTCCTGTGCCCATTGTTATCTGCATGTTGTAGATCTGAAACCATTGTTATCTGTATTTTATAGATGTGGAGAGTGCAGTTAAAAGTACTTAGGGATTTAGCCCATTAAAGATTTCTAAGCTCGGCTTCCTGGCAGAGCCCTTGTTCTGTATCCTGGGCCCAGCACCCTCTCATCCAGCCCCACCCAGCCTTCTGAGGAGACACTACAGTGCCCCCTGCTTTGTGATGAGGACGCAGGGCTCAGGGGGGTGAGGAGACTGGCCCAGGCCGGTGCCTGGCCATCCAGCCCAGCTTGGGCAGAGACTGGCTCCAGCTGGCGTGGGAACCCAGGCAGGGCAGCGGGAGTAGGAGAGGAGATCTATGCTCACATCTCGACCAACACTAGACAAGTTGCTTAGCCTCACCAGGCCCATTTCCCCCAGTGTTGATGGGCACCGCAGGAAAGAGCCTCCCTCCCACCCAGGGTGACAGTCTGGAGCGCAGGCATGCACAGGTGCAGCAGTTTCAGCCTTCCCTGGGACAGACAGACCCTCCAGACACATGGAACCTTCTGACTGGCAGCAGGGGAGGGGAGGCTCCAGATGCCAGGGCTTGGGAGCAGTGGCCCCTTCAAGGCCATCCAGAACCCCTCACTTTAGAGGCCAGGGCCCTAGGGAGGTGAGGTGGCTGCCCCGGGTCACATGGTATGGGTCCCCTCCCCAGGGAGAGAGGACTGAGAATAGCCCCCCAGGGTCGGGAATGTCGGCATTTCACAGGGCTCCTCACCAGCAGGCGGCAGGGTCCTCCTCTGAAGTGAGAGCCAGCTCGAGGCCAGTCCCCTTGACCAGGTGACCAGGTCACCTCACTGGGCACAGGGCAGGTGGGGGCAGGGGTGGCCTGGTGGCGTTACGGACCCCCGTGAATGACTAAGCCACTTCCTATTAGGCCTTTGTTGCCTCTCCTGAGAAATGGATCCTGGAAAAACTTGCTTGCAGAGTAGGTGTGAGGATCAAATGAGAGGGATACATGTAAAGGTCTCCGTGCAGTTTAGAAAGAACTCACGTTAACTACTATTTAGGAAAACTCAAGTTACAAATGAAAAAAATTAGCCAGGACTCTAAAACTTGATCAGAGGGGCTAAAACAATATCCACTGCAATCAAATGGAGTTCAAGCTGAGCTGAATCCCTGCTCTGCCACTTGCTAGCTGGTGACCTTCTGTTCCTCAGTTTCCTCGCCTGTAAAATGGGCCCAGCACGGCACCTAGCAAGGGAGAGGCTCCATGAATCTTACACCCCAGGGAGCAGGCGCCAAAGACAATAGTGGTTGCAGAGTGAGAGAATAAATTTAAAAAAAAACCCACACAGGTTTTTCCTCAGATAACTGGTAAGAGAGGTGCTCTCAGGTTTGAGCAGAGAAGACCTTGGCCACCTCAAGCATCCAGGCCCCTGGGAAGGAGGCAGGACTGAGGCCAGGCTTTCTGTGGCCTGGCCCACCCCAAACCCCCATGCCGCACAGCTAGTGCTCTGCAAGGGTGCCTCTTGGCCATGAGCGGCGACCCCAGGAATGTTCAGGGAGCCATGCCAGGTTGCAGGATAGTTGTGGGCCCTTGCTGGGCCTCCGTGTCCCTAAATGCTGAATGGGAGAATTGGTCAGGAAGAGATTCTGAGGTGCCCACTACCCAGCATGGTGGAATTGTTCATTGCTTTTCCCAGTTATGCATGTTCTCAGGGGAAAAATT
This sequence comes from Smutsia gigantea, assembly GCA_032199065.1. NCBI lineage: Eukaryota > Metazoa > Chordata > Mammalia > Pholidota > Manidae > Smutsia > Smutsia gigantea. The sequence continues at coordinate 7,441 of JAVSCE010021224.1, read as the reverse complement.
ATAAAATACAAACAAGCAAGAGGAGGACCAAAGTCACCTCCAGCCGCCCCGCCCGGTGATAATCACAGCTACCGTGTAAGGAATGACTTCCAGGCCATATTCTGAATTATAATGTTTTAACGAAAATGGGACCCCACTGTCTAGTCTGTTCCCCCAATGGGTTTGTTGCCTTAACAGTCTTCTTAAATCATGATTCATAACACTCTTTAAAAATATATATTTATTTCAAAATGTGAATACAATGATGTGGTTCAAAATTCCCTAGGTACAAAAGAGTGAGTGGCGAAAAGAATGTGGCATTCCAGCGCAGACCTGGAATGACTAGGAGTTGTCCTGTGAACTTTTGGGGGAAGAATGTTCCAGCCAGAGGGAACCAGCAGTGCAAAGGCCCTGAGGCTCTGTCACGCATTCACTCTGTGTGACCTTTCACTGACTGAGTAACCACTTGTGGGTCGGTTTCCCAGCTGTATGAGGATAATCACAGTACTCCTGAAGCTGTTGTGAGGCTTAAATAAGTACTTTTAATGCCCAGTGCTCACTAGATGTGGATTTTTCTCGAAGGTGGGCATGAGCTTAATGTATCTGAGGACCAGAAGCAAGGCCAGCAGGGCTGGGGGTGATCATAAGAAACGTAAGATCAAATGTGTGGATTTCATCCTAAGGCAATGGGAATCCACTGGAGGGCTTTTAAGTAGAAGAGGGGCAAGGTCTGTTTTTCTTTAAAAGGGTTGGAGAGGTGGAGAGGGGTCATGGGGGTCAAGAGAAGGCAGCAAGGAGGCTTTAGGGCACAACAGCAAGGTGGCCTGGACTGCAGGGAGACCCAGAGAGAAGGTCATGGCTGCTGAGGAGTCATGGGGTAGAGTGGATGGGACTTGGGGGGGAGCCCAAGGCAAGGCCCAGCTCTTGCCTTGAGCAGCTGGGTGGGTGCTGGAGATGTTTCAAGCTGGGAAGACCTGGGAGGCAAAGGTCTCAGAGTAGATATTCAAGAAAACACATGTTCTAGATGTAACCAGTTCAAGATGCCTATGGACATCCCTGGGGGAGCAGTTGGGAGACCACCAGACACTCATGTCTGTAGCTCAGTGAAGAGCGTCGTTCGAAAGTTAGGCATCCTAGCAGAGCCGGGTCAGTGGGAGACCCCCTGGGAGAGACGGGCATGGGCCCCGGGCCCTCCGGCGTGAAGTGCCAAGGGGGCAGAGGCAGCCAGCAAGGAGGGAGGGCAACCAGGAAGGGAGGTGTCCGGGAAGGCCAGGGAACAAAGGGTTTCAGGAAGGAGGGCGTCATCCGCCATGTCACCTGCCACCCAGATGGAGGGTGATACACAGTCTCAGAGCACATGGCCTCTGAGCACAGCTCCGATGGTTTCCTCAGGGTCATTTTCAGAAGCAGAATTACAGGGTCAAAGGGAGGCCTATTTTTAAGGCCCAGCTGCCTTTCTAATGAACTAAATCCGTTAATACCATAGTAGCCAGAGTCAGGGTGAGGATTAGAAGAGGCCCCCCCCACTGAGGATATGGAATTCTGCCAAGGTAAGTTTTCTTCCCCCCAATCACAGAAAAGTGTTTCCTGGTAGGTCATGGGATGTAAATAGATATTCAGAGGTGGAAAATTCCTATGTATATCAGAGGGTCAGAACCCCGGAGTGGCCATCAGAAAGGTACCCTCCCTTCTGAATGCTAGGCTTCTGCACAAACCCGCCGATGAGCTTGAACATACACTGGTCTCCGCCGAACCCGGGGCGGGGGTGGGGAAGGGGCAGCTGGGCGCCTCTAGTCCAGGCTTCCTGGGGTTTGGTGACCTTTGGAGACTCCTCATCAACACATCCTCCCCACCCAGATATCCCCAGAAATTATGGGCTGGGATAGAGACCATTTCAGCCCTCACTCTACTAAGGAGGAGATGAAGAGTCAGACAGGGTCAGAGAGGGGAAGCGACTTGTCCAGGGTCACAGAGCACACGGACAGCAGAGAACCAGAGCGACCAGGCAGGTGGTGGTTGAGTAAGGACAGACGTCAGAGTCTGCAAATCTGGGTTTGAAGCTTGGCTGTACCACATACTGGCCGTGTCCCCGGGGTGAGTTGCTTAACATGTGCTAGCCTCCATTTCTCCACCTGTAAAATAGGGATAACCTCTTAATTCAGGCAGTTTTCAAGAGCATGAAGAGGGATTATTACAATGCCAAGTACAGGATGAGTGCTTAATGAACATTAGCTGAGATCAACCCACCCAGAAAGCAAAGAAGAAAAGAACAGGGGAAAGTGGTTTCAGGCAGAGGCACATGTCGTGGAGCAAAAGTTCGGAGGTGGGCGAGGCCAAGGCCAAGTTGGGAAGTCCTTGCCTGCCGGCAGGTACAGTACATTACCCTGGTAGATGACGTGGAAGGTGGGCAGTGGCCAGGCCTTGGTGGGCTTGTGAGCTTTGTTAGTCTGACTCCATGCTGGGGCAGGAGAGGGGCAGTCAGTCAGGCAGGTCTGAATTTAGAAAGTTCAGCCTGGGACCCAGTACAGAGTCTTTGCTGACCTGCTGTGTGACTCCAAGCTGTTGCTGTCCCTCTCTGGGCCTCAGCCTCCTGTCCCTACAGCCATGAGGATGGCTCTGATCAGTTTTTAAAGGAATACAGAGTGTGTATTCCTTTGTGAGTTTCCTTCTTTGTTGCCCTATCACCCCCTGGACAAGGCGTTCCACAGCACAACTTTGCCACCTGTGCCAGGACCCAGTGTCCCCGGCACCCAGCCCAGGGTCTGGCGCAGAGACAGTTTTCTCACCAAATGAATAGTGAATTAATGAATGGACAGACGGCATCCTTTCCATTTGGGAGGGTGGAAATTCAAGCAGAATCCCTCAGCCCCTCACTCGCCTCCACGCACCCCGGCAGATCTGCCTCTGGTGGTGGACACTGGCCCCTTGCCAATTTCCCTGTGCCCTTGTTTTCTTTTCTTTTCTCTCCAGACAATGGCTGTTTGTATTGCTTTTTTCTGGGGAGCAAGAATGCTTTCATGGTAGCACCAAAAGGCCAACAGTGGTTGTCCAGGTGTGCAATGAAAGTGCTTTGGATTTTCTCCTTTACACATTTCCCTAATTCCTTCTACGAACACCTGTGACTTTTCACAGCAAGCAATGATGCAGAGGAGTGAGCAGACCTTAAAGGGAAAGTGGTGTTTAAACCTAAGAAAAAGTTCTCAGCCCCCTCCAAACAAAATAATGCAGATAATAGCTACCCTGAGAATCCATTTCCCACTTATGTGATTGGCAAGGATCAAAACCGGCTAGCAGTCTGTGTTGGTGAGGAAATGGCTGGCTCGGGGCCTCTGGGGGTGTGGGAGAGGAAACCAGTCCCGCCCCTCTGAGGGACGATGTGGCAGTATGCATGAAGGTGTCCACTGCAAATCACCTTCAACCCAGCAATTGCACTTCTTGGAATCAACCCATCAGATGTGCTCACACATGGAAGAAATAATGAGGGTAAAATGCTACCCATTGCAGCGTTCCTTGTGATAGCAAAATGATGGAAATCTGAATGTCCATCAGTAGGAGACTGGCCAAATACACAATAGTAGTTCCACACCAAGGAGTATTGTGCAGCTTAGACACAGAAATTAGCCAATGGGGTGGCTCTTATGTACTGACACAGTGTCCAGAATAAGATCCAGGATATAAGGGCATGTGGATAAAGTACAGTGCAGACTCACGTGTATGGTCTGCTATCTTGAGTAATCTCAAGTAAGAGAGAAATCTGTATGTATTTGTATTTGTTTGTAAATGCATAAGATACCTCTGGAAAGATCACAAGTAACATAACTTACTACTTTTGAGAGGGAATTAGGATGCTGGGACCTGGGGTGGGAGGGAAGCTTTTCACTATACATCTTTTTGAACCTCTGACTATTTGAATGATATGATGTATTATCCATCCAGAAATTATTCGAATTTAAAAACAAAAGTAAGGAGACGTTTTAATAGGGAAAAGAAGAAACCTATTCTACTTCCACCTGCACTTAAATTTGGTGCCTTCAAATTTCCCAGCATTAATGGCTATGCAGATTGTCCTTGGAGACCATGTAGTAACAGAGGTCCAGGAGAATGGTGACCTCCTGAGGCCACTGGATTGCTTTGCCAAGGCCTCAGTCACTACTTAAAATTTCCTGCACGACTGGGATGATAGAAACCAGGTAGGATCCCTAGAATTTTCTTTGCCTGCAATGTCTGTATGTCTATTTTTGTTTCCAGCTGGAGCTGAGGTCTTCAGCTCAATGACTGTCAGGGAAGTGACACAAACTTCTTTGTTCAGAGCTAAGGGAAAGAAATCAGCTAAGATTCAGGAAGGTAGGCAAAGGGGGTTTTCCACCTAACACCAGAGGAGGGAATCTCCCTCCTGGGACCTTTTTCCCTGGGATCTCATTCTTTGAGGAATGGCCCAGTGCTCCCTGTTAAATATGAATCAACTGAGGCTACTAATAGTAGATGAAGAAAAAATACTTGCCATATAGAGGGCAGAATTGAGGAGTAATATCTGTGATACTCTAAGTGCTTTTATAATTAATAAGAAGGGATGAACAGACAGAAAAGTGGGCCAAGGATGAGTGAGGTAGTTCATTGAAATAAATGCATGGACAGATGTTCACATGGCCAGGGACATGCAGAATAACAATGAGAAGGTACACCCAGACATTCTGGGAAAAGGGTACTCTCCTCACACATAGCTGGTGGGATGCAAAAGTTGGAGGGTCTTGCATTCCTGGGAAAGGAATGCAAACCCCCCTGGACCCACCCTTTCACTCCATGCAATCTCACCTGCAGAAATAAAAGCCCCCGGTCCACAGCAGCAAAACACTGAAGATATTATGAATGCCCTGCATCAGGCAGGTGGGGAATGCATCACGGTATGGCCACTGCCACTGAGTTGCCAACACCAAGGGGTATAGGGATGGTCAGGAGGGAGGCACAGAGACTAGGAAGAAGGACTCCAGGGCCAGAGGTCAAATCTTGATTTTGTGACTTGGGCATGTGCCTTTAATCCTTTGTGCCTCAGTTTCCTCACCTGTGAAACAAGGATAATAATTCTAGTATCTGTTTCATAGGGTTGTGATGATTAAATGAGCAACTGTGTAAAAAGTGTTCAGGACCGAACTTGGCCCAGAGAAGTACACTTAACGTTTTGCTAAGTAAATGTGTTAAAGGGATCCCAACAAACTTGTCAAGAAAGAAAACTAAGATGCAGAATATATTGTTATCTGCACTGACAACGCCCTATAGGTGTCTAGGAGTATCTGTGATTTCATGAGCATAGAAAACTGAGACACATACTTGGCTGTTAATAGGGATCATCAAAGGAGGAAGTGGGAGGAAATGAGCAAAAAAACATTTAAAGCTCCTTTACAATAATTTTTTATGTAGTTATTAAATTATGTACATCTATATATAGAGAAAAAGTTTCAATGATTAAAAAACAAGAAGGAAACCAAGAGAGGAAAGGACCTCTATCTCCCATGGGGCAGGGGTGGGCCTGCTCAGTAGTAACGGGAAGAGCTTAAGTCCAGCCAGTGATGGAATCTTCCCAGCACATCATTTGTTTATTGCAAAATCAAACTGATTTTCATAAAATGTTTTGATAAATATATAAATATTTCTGATAAATATTTTCCACCATGTCTGTAGGTAGAAAAGAGGGAGGGAGGTACTGAAATCTCATCAGCTGTTTGAAGGGTTGTCTTTTCTCTGTGCAAACTTCCCTAGAGAGTAGTTTGGGGCACCTCCCTCCCTTCCACCAAACCTATATGCACACCTTTTGGACCTCAGCTACAAAAGAGGAATTTCTGTGCAACTTTTTCCATGCTAGGAGCTGGGGCCAAGAAGATCATAGCCAGGGTAAGTTGTGGAAACTCTGGGACAAATGGGAGTCCTCCTGACCCATAGGTGGGACAGATGACCCCCCTGAGGAGGGGGCTCTCCAACCCATTATCCGCACAGCAGATCTTCCAAAGTGCAAATCATGCCTCCTTAAAACCATTTTATTGTTTTTTAATCCAATTTCTTCTCAGGCCACAAGGTGCTGCTGGACCTGGCATCCTGGCACTCTAGGGCAACCATGCCCACCTAGGTGGCGGTGCCGGTTCCCTGGGGTGCCTAGTTCTCCCTCTCTCTCTCCAATCTTTCGCCTTTCATACATCACTCCCTCCCTTTGCATGGAAACCTCTCCGCCCCAAGCCACTTCGACCCTTCCCCAGGCCTCAGCCTGGATGTGCCTTCTTCCAGGAAGCCTTCTCAGGCTTTCCCAGAGCTGATTAGGGGTCCAAGGAGCCTAGGTGCCCGGATTTTGATGTATTGCTCCTCAATCGGGCTGTCAGATTCGAGGGCAGAGGCCACATCCCAGCAGCCTGCGGTCTCAGCGTTGAGTCGGGACATTTCAGAGCCGGGATTCAATGGTCCTCCGCCAGCTCTGTCTACGCTGGCTTAAAGCTGGTCCCGGCAACAGAGGCTGAGGGCCGTTGACTGGGACTGGCTATTTTTGTGGGTGCGGCCAGGTCTTCGGGAGGAGGAAGACGCCCCCAGGAGTGTGCCCCTCACAAACATGGGCGAAGCCCTCCGGCCTGCCCCTCATAAGGATGGCATTCGAGGGATTCTTATTGGTGCCCCGGGCTCCTTGGGCGGCGCTGATTGGCGGAGGGCGGAGGCGGGGCGGGGCGGGGCGGGGCATCCCCGTCCCAGTACTGGCCCTCTCCCTGCGCTGAGACTATGTCGCAGGCACGGCGCCACTTGCGCGCCGCTCTCCTCCTAGCAGCAGCTTCTCGGCGCGGTGCAACGACCGGGACCGCGGCGCGGCGAGGGTTGGCCGCGTGGCCCGCTCCTCAGGAGCCCGGCATGGAGTATCAGGTAGTCGGCGGGCCAGCGGGCGGTTGTGCAATGACACGTGGGCCAGTTCCAAGCCACACAGCATCCGGGCTCCGCCAGCTGAGGGAAGAACCGGGAGCCTGAGACTAGGGGACTCGGGGGCGGGGACAGGGACCAGGAAGTTGGGCTTGGGCCGCTGGGTCTGGGAATTTTGAGTTTGAAGTGTCCTGTCCATTATAGAGTGGGAAGGATAGCCCGGTGATAGAACCAAGAGGTCCAGTGGCTCAGCTGCGGTTCTGGAGTTCCAGTAACTCCGGAGTCGGGACCAGCTGTTGAGGGTTGGGGTTGGGAGGGGAAAGGGATTCAGTTCAGACTTGAGACATCCTGGAGTCTATAGGATTCCGGAGGTGGAAATCTAAGTGCTTGGAGTTGGGCAGGCGGGACACAGGGTTAGGGTGGAGACAAGAATCCGGAAAACAGAAAATTTCCCCCTGGCTCTGCACAGGGGCCAATTGCCAGCTAGGCAGGTGGCACCAGTTTGATGGGTTGGGGCCTCCATCCAGCATTTCAGGTCCTGAGGGGGGGGGGACATCACCGCCAGTCACCCCCAGTG
>JAVSCE010021223.1:0-21794 GCA_032199065.1 Smutsia gigantea | reverse complement strand
CTGAAACCATGTTTCAGTTCATCTCCTGCAAACATTCAGCTTGAGTGCAGGGCAGGGAAAGGTGAGAGGAAAGGACGTGAGCTCCACCTAAACCAGCGTCTAGTTGTTACCGTCAGCGGCCCTCTGGCATTCTCAGCTTCTTAAGTGCACCTAGGGGAAACCATTCTGACAGTTGCAGTTTCCTTTCAGAGGTAAGCTTTTAACAGCTAAGCTATAAAGCCTGGGGTCCTCCTCTCACCACCAAACCATTACCACCTTTATGAACTTAAATAATGTGACTTTTTCTTACTTAAGGCTCAGGGCTTTCCCACCCTACACACTGCCTGTAGGTTACTCTTCACTCTACCTCCTCTTGCTTTAACCATGGGGTTGGACAGTGTGTCATATTTTGCCATCAAATTTCCTAATGGAGAGGTAACTTGAAGAGAAAAAGACCTGCTCTCTTCCATCTTGCTTTAGAAAACAGAATATGTAACCATAAGCATGCAGGGAATCACCCAGTGCTTTTTGTGCCTCTTTCCCGTCTGGCACCTGCCTTTCAGCTGTCATCTCTCAGTTGCAAGCACACATTAATAAAAATAAAAGGAAGTAAAACTTTCAGGGTTTCTTCTCTTTTTTCCAAACCTTTCAGCCTATTTTATAGGTCCCTGTTTTAGTCAACTTATTATCCCAAGCACATAAAATAGACCATGTTCATTGCAGGCAGACATGTTTAGGAATTTTACATTCAAATTTGAAGCTACATTTGATCAATATGACCTGTATGAAACTGCTGGGTAAGAAGGACACACAGTACAACAGATTTCATTCCTGCTCAATGTGGTTAGCCTAGTGTATTGTAGATTCTTAATGCTAAACTTCAGAAATCCATAACGGACTTTTCAAAGCTGTTTCAGTGTCCAAAGTCTAATAAATTGCCACCAAATTTGCAAAAATAAAGTAAATCATGAGGCCAAAAATTCATCCTTAAGAATAATGTTCGTGTATTTAAAATAATTTTTTTAAATGTTTTAAGACTTACAGTTAAAATGCCATGTTTTCGCAATTCCGCCAACAAAAAGCAAGAGTATTTTGATAACTTTTCAAGTTTAATGATGTTAAAGCAAAATCATAGTATTTTATATTTTCAATTATTTGCTTAAAGAATTCATGTTGTAGATTATTTCTAGCTAATTTTTGAATGAAATTTTAAAAGCTCTAATAAAATTTTATTTAATTATCATCTTACAAGGCAAATAGATTCAAATTTATTGTGTTTAAGTCTCTCTCTGCTCATTTAAATCTCCATCACCTTTCATTGTAGAATTAATAGAACATCAGTAATTCTTCTATAATATTGTATTTCAAAAAAACCTCAGTGTGCTACTGTCATCATACTATAATTTGTACCAACAGAACATATAGTCAGTTTTAAAGAACTAGAATAGGTGGATTATTTAGAATATTCTCTTAATACGGTAGGAGCAAAAACATGTTTTGAACATTTGAGTATCAGTTGGTAAGTCAGAATTCCACATCATCATTAATTTCTATTTTAGTCTGTGTCTTCTTACAAGTCTAAAATAAAAATGCTAATGAATTTTTAAAGGTTAATAGTTGCCTAAGTGGTCCATAAAATAGAAACTTAAACATAGCAGCTTGCAAAATTTAATGAGAGGGCAAACACAAGTTCACCTTGTCTTTTTATCTTCCTTAGCTGTGTCGTCCAGAGACCTGTAAGTGTCTGAAGATGATTATATCAACTGCAGGGTTAGGCGACATAGGCCCATAGCAGATTAAACGGTTCAATGTCTAAACACTTGGGGGTTTACGTGGCAGAGTACATAGGCTTCACTCTGAGGGCAGATGCATATTCCTGATGTCTCTGGTGTCATGAGAGTAACTATCGGGTTCTGAATTCCATCCATCATTTTTATATCTGAAGAAAGCCTGCCTCCAGCCCAATGAATGCTGAAGAAAACTGAAGTCAATGGAACACTTGTCTTTACAGCTATTACTCAAAAGTACTAAATTCCTCCAGAACTGAGACCCATAATGAAACTAAGTAGTATATTTTGCGTTAGTTTAATTTTACTACTGTAGAGAACATACCAAAATAACTGTATTAATAACAATAATCCATTTATTAAATGGCTTAACATATGGCAATGTCAGTATGCCTTGAACTCTTTATCCTACTTTTTAATATAACCTTAGATGAATGGTTCTCAACTGGGTGAAATTGTGCCCCCTCCCAATTCAAATAGAATTTCTAGACTCTAAAAAAAGTACAGGATGCTTAGTTAAATTTGAATTTCAGATAAACATTTTTTTTGATAATTCTGATTTCTACAAAATTTCAGATATGTTTAAATTTAAAAACAATATGACCAAAAAAAAAAAGCAATGCTTTTTTTTAGTTCTCTGAAACTCAGATTTAGGCAGGTAGCTTCCATTTTATCTGGCAACCCTATGTATCACCGGGACATTTGAGTTGTCCTGAGAGCTGTCACAACTGAGGAGGGAGGGACTGTGGCCATCTTGTGGGTAGAAGCCACAGAGATACTTTTAAATATCCCACAGTGCACAAGACAAGTCTCCTACAATTATTCAGCCTTAAGTGTCAAGAATGTTATGCTTAAGAAATCCTGCCCTAAATTATAAAAGGATGTTTATTATATAACCATTAAGACTAGTTCTTGCTATATTTTAGGCTTTAGGTTGCTTTGCTCTTATCTCTAGCTATTTCTGGAAAACAATTCATTATAAGGTAGCAGTAAATAGGTGAGTAATGGTAAGGAAGAGAAAGAAACTATTGGTGGGGAAGTTTGGTGAGAGAGTCAGTGAGCTTGGAGAGATGAATGGAATAAAATTTTATCTCCAGGAAGCATTCGGCAATATTACAGAGTAGTATAGCTGCAGGAGAATTTCTTGACCAAGTAAAAAATTAACACAAATGGAATTTATGGGATTATAAGGAGACTAATCCTTTATATTACAACTTAAGTTTCTTTCTAAAATACTGAATTAAAATTTGGTTGATGGCAAGATAGAGAGAAAGATTAGAGTTATGGTCTATTTATATTCAGAGCCAAACTGAATAAGCAGAATGTCAATGGAAATAAATGCTTAAGTAGAGTATTAGGGTGACATGTCAGTATAGTACAAAAGGTTTCAAAGGATCTGTTGAACTGTGAAGATTAAAAAGCATTTAGCCATTTTCTTGTTTAGCTCTCTAATTTTCAGAGTAAAACTTCAAGGTTATCAAGGTCAAGCGACTCATTTAAGTGTATCCAAGATAAGGAACCAGAAGCCTTTTGGAAACCAAGTCTTGAGACATACTATTTTAAATAAACCAAAGGAACTCCACTAACACTGTTTAGTATCAGTAATATTACTCATGTGGAGAAAGTAACCCTCACTCATCTATTACAAAATTTTAAATATCAAGACCTTTCTGAAATCTCTGCTGATGTCTTCCACCATACATTTTAGAGACTCATTCCTCCACAATCCCTTTGCATGTATACACAGCTTTACAGAGCCATTTCTGTGGAAAATACAGCCCATTCAATTCTGAATACCCTTGCCAGCATCTAGTCAGAATGAGCCCTCACTCATTTCATACACCTTTATTTCATGCTTGTGTCTATTAACAGATTTCATTCATTCTATTCAATTTAAGTTTTAAAATAGCTACATATTCTGCTAGGCAACACATTTCTTCAAAATAAGGACAATACAGTTAATTGTTCCACATATGGTCAAACAACTTTTCAGCACAAAGGAGACAATAAATATACCCATAAAGAAAATAAAGATCCCCACGGTTTTTCATTTCACAATAAGGACCTATGATAACAGGAGTCTGAATTAAAATAATAACCTATCTTTCAGTTCAGGGGAAAGTGCCTTCAGATAAAATTTTTTTTCAAGAACGTATACATATTCTCTTTTAATAATTTTATATCAATTGTATGATATTTTTATTATAAGAATAATTACACAACTGAAGCCCTAGACTACATTGTTGAATATGAATACAGTGATTTGTGTAACATGAAATCAACGGAAAGACCACAGCAATGTGTTGATTTTAGTAATAGAATTTATTTGAAATCTTCCTACTGACTCTTAATATATCAGATATTCAATTTCAATTGCCTGAGAAAGTAATGAATATCATAGTTTGACTTTTACTCATAATATAAGAAAATAAAAGACAGAATCTGGAATTCTCCAGTGCCAATATCTAAATTTTAGCAAAAGGAACTACCATTTAATTACCAAAAAGCTTTCTATCACAATTAAAAAAGATTGAAAAGAATGAAAATAAAATCCCAGACCACAAATAATGAGAGTGAAGTCCAGAGAGGGTGCTTGAGAGACAGAGGAGGTGGGGAGAGAATTTGAGACCCAGGGAATTGTTTCAGGGAAGAAAATCCCAGTTAATCACTGACAGGTTTAAACATTAGAATCAGCCTTGTTTTTCAAGAAAGGCTTCAGCATCTACATCATATTACTACATCTACTTAAGCTCTACATATTATCATTTTTTCCAATGTGGAGAAGCATTATTTAACCATATGGCTTCATTAACACCTAGTGTGATTTGCTAGTATGTAAGAATTGTAATGGCTACTGAATTTTGACTATGTAGCTGTGTTACACTATGAAATATTCCAAATAGAAGACATACAATGTTCAGAGTTACACTTATTTTGAGAAAGTGGCACTCTCTACAGGTGCTTTCATTTCCCTTGGCTTTCTGTTCTCTGCTAGCCCCACATTTATTACATGAATCACTACTAACTAAGACATGGCTTTATCACCCAAGTCTTCCTACTCCCATTCACCATCTTTACCAGCCTTACAGAACCTGTTTTTACCTCAGATTTTTCCATAGCCCTGACCAAAACAACCAGCCCCTTTTCTCAAGTACAGTGTTACCCTGTATGTGTGATGTTCATTCACAGCTTCCTAACATTTTGCTTAATAATGGACACCTATACAATGATGTCCTCCTTATAAGTCAGTCTCCTCCACTAAACAGTATGACCTTCAAAGACATAGATTGTGTATTTTTCTGATACATTCATAACAGGTTCTCAAAATAGTTTGCATACATGATTTAATGAAAAAATCTTGAAAAATATCAAATTGTTACATTTATGATATGTAGACAGATAAATATGCCTATGCTAAAAAGTTAGGGTGAAAATGATGCTCTTTACTTCTTGACGGTGCCTTCAGTTAACACTTGGGGACTTAGACCCTATAGTACCAGCTAATGAAATAAAAATAGCAAGAACTTACAAATATGACAAAACAGAAACCCAAAGTAAATAGAAGGGATACGTTAGTGACTAAAATTAGAAATTAATGCAATGTAGAAATAGAAATTAATAAAATGGAAAAAAATTTAAGTGATTTGATTTATAAAATAGTCAGTTCTTTGAAAAGAAAAACAAAAGCCTAATTGAAAAAATGGAAAGAAAACTGAAAGAAAAACAGCTAAAAAGGAAAAAATGTCTGTTACAGGAGATTTGGGGGAAAGAAAAGAAATGTAAAAGTTAACATTTAATAGTAAGAAGATATTATGTAAAATTTCTTGCCCATCAATGTTAAAAACTAAATTAAAAGAACAATTCCATTGAAAAGACATGCTTAATGAAATTGCCACCAAAAGGCCAAGGAATAGGAAAATTTGCTAAGCTTTTGCTATATGTGCACATATCTCTATATTTATTCTTTAACAGGTTTTAAATTGAGCTAAAAACCCTAAAAAGGAAGAGCAAGAAGGTAAAGAAGAACAAGGAAGAGAAGGGAGAGCAACAGGCAGAGGAGGAAAGAAGTGAGGTGAAGACAGAACAGTGATAGAGGAAGGGGGGGGGAATGAAATGAGAATTATAAACCACCTCCGAATTAAGGCACTAGGAGGTAATGCCATATAAGTCAGAAACAGGTAACAAGAATGCTAGAAGTCATTGTTTCTAGTAAAGATTGTCTGTAAGTTCTAGGCAATACATTAAGATAAGGGAAAAATAAAATAATAATATTGTATGTATATTAGAATATGAGAAATAAGGCAGTCATTTCCAAAAGATATACTGGTCTACCTTGAAAATACAAAAACTTTTTCTGACAATTTATAAGAACTAATTATGAGGTTAGTAATTTAAAGCCAATATATTATATAAAAAAACGAATTCCTTTCTTATATACTGACTTCTAACACTTGAAATAATATAACTGTAGGGGAAATCAGGGATACCATTTACAAGGCAACAAAAAGTGATAAAGGACTTAGGTTTAAATTTAATGTGCAGTAACATTATGGATATAAGCAAATGTTCAAACTCATTATGAAAGTCATAATCATGGCTTGGAAACCAAAATATTATAAAGATGACAATGTTCTCCTAATTCAAGTTATGCATTAATTTACTAATATATTAATTCTCTTTAATGCTAATAAAATTTATTCTCTGTAACACTAATTAAAATATCAAAAGTATTTTTCATAAAATTTAAAAAGCTTATGTTTTAATTCATACAGAACAAAAAGAGCCAAGAATGACAATTTTGAAAAGGGAGATCTGCTTTATCATATATCAAGGTTTCTAATATAGATAGATAGATAATAGGTAGCTAGATAGATGACAGATAGGTTAAATCTATTATATATAGTGTTATATATTTATAGTGATATTAAAAAAGTATGTAGTAGTTTCCTATTGAGAGAATGGGGAGCTTAGAAAGCTTAGAACAGGTTTATATGTATAGAAACTTGATTTATATCAGAGCTGTTATCACATGTCATTGGAAAAAATATGGGCAAATCCAATCTGATGCCAGAGCAATTGGTTAGCCATTTCGAAAATAAGCAATGTAAGATTTTGGCTAGATAACATATACAGAAATGAATTTTAGATTAAAGATTTTAAGGTAAAAGAAAAACTTTACTTTTAATAAGGTGCCAAGATATATTAATTGATGTATATTAGATATAATACATAAAAAACATATATTAAAATTTGCAACATATTTGGCAAAATATTTGAACATTTAACCAAATTATATATATAAATGGCCTATGAAAACCTCAATAAATGTTCAACATAAGTCACTAATGAAATGCAATGCAAAACTGTAAGAAGAAGCCATTACACACCTATTAAAATGTCCAAAAACTAAAATCCAATCATGACCTTGTTTGCAAGGCTATAGAGAAACTCTAATTCATACAAATGCTTGTGAGAATCTGAATGACTTTGTAAACAAGTTTGGCAGTTTCTTAAAAACTTATATATACTCACCATATGATCTAGCATTCCCCTTCTAAGTATCTACTCAAGAGAAACAAAATGTATTTCCATACAAAGACTTGGACATGAATGTTCATAGCAACTTTACTTACAATAGCGCCAAACTAGAATCTACCCAAATGTCCATCACCTAGTGACGACATAAGCATAATGTGTGATACAAGAAAGGATAAACTACTGATGGTGGCAGCAACATGGATGAACATGAACACATTATGCTAAGTGAAAAAAATCATATGCAAAGACAATGACCTTATTTATATGAAGGTTTCTTGGAAAGGCATATTTATAGAAATAGAAATCAGATTTGTGGTTGCCTGGGCCTGTGGGTGGGAAACGCAATGGATTAAAAACAGAAACAAGGGAATTTTGAAGGGGTTAATAAAATGTTTAATATTTCTTTTAAAATATGGCCCCATAAGCAGTGTGAAAATGAAAATATCTAATTCTGAGAAAGGATATTAGCAATGTGTAAAATTTCAAAATATAAGTGTTCAAAATGTAGAGGAATGCCTAATAGAAAGTAGGCAGAAAAAATCAATAGATAATTCACAATATAGGACATTTGAGTGGGCAATGAATGAAAAAAATGTGTGAAATGAGGACCAATTTCACAGGCAACTAGAAAAATACAATTGAAAATCACAGGGAATATTATTTCACCTCAAACAGATTGGCAAAAATGAAAATATCTGGAAATAAGTAATGTTGGCTATATTATGAGAAACAATGTGATCTCATGTACACTATTGCTTGGAGTATAAACTGATACAACCACTTAAAGAGAGTCTGGCAGAAAAATTGCATATGCTCACACACTGCAGTTCAATAATTCTCCTCTTGTGTAAATAACTTTAAAATTATTTGCAGAGTTGCACCAAAGGAAAGTAAAAGATTTTTAATAGCAGGTAATGTTTTTTGTAGCAACGAAAAACTAAAGGCAATGAAATGCTCAAGAGCAAATAAATGATAAACTGATTTATATATATGTATATACATATATATTCGATGTAATGCTACAAAGCAGATAAAACTCAAGTTGTAGAGCTACATATTCCATTTGGAAATTAATGAATATATTAAATGAAGCAAAAACAACTGCAGAAGGACATGTAGCACAGATACTCTCTATACAAAATTGTAATACATGTAAACATTTTATATTGGTTATTGATATAAGCTGTTGGTAAAAGCAAAAAAAATACTTGCACGGAAATGATAATAAATTCATATAATAGTTTACTCTGAGGACAAAGGGAAAGTAGTGCTACATAAGGGGCTCCAACTTGTTTCTGTAAAGTTTTATGTAATATTAGGTGGTAAGTATAAAGTTACTTATTATTCTTATCTCAAATATTTTATATTCCTAAAATGTTTCATTGAAAATGTATTACCAAATACAGATTTTTATTTTAGTAAGCTTTATTTTGAAAGCACAGGTAATTTAAACATTAGAAAAAAACAAAATTTCTAGGATATAGAAACAGATAAATACTTTCCAACACATTGTATGAAGATTGCATAAAATTAGGATAAGAAGAAATCATAAAAACACAGAATAATTTTATAATACTAAAAAAATTCAAAAATCATAAGTGCATATTAATTAAAATCAGGCTGAGTAATAGAAGAATTGCAAAATATGGAAGACCCCCAAAATTTCAAGGATGTTTGACACTGGGAGTTCCATTAATTTCCTTCACTTTAACAAAGGATGAGAGTAGAATAAAAGCATTACTACCTCAATTATGCTGGGCAATCATCAAAATATTTTAATGGTCATTTCTATATTAAAAAAGAGTTAGTAAGCAAGGAATTAAAAACACATAAATTATTTCATCTTATATTTCTGATAATCCTAAAATTATTTGGAAGATAAAATAATGCTGTAGAAGATAACAAGTGTATTAAATATATAATATATAGTAATTCAACCAATTATTTGTTTATTCAATAAGCATTTCTTGAGTGACAAGCCAGGCATTGTTCCAGTCATTGGCAATATAGCTTGTACAATGTAAATAAAGCCCATGTTCTCTTAGACTTTCTATTCTAGTGGATGAAGACAGACAACACACAAAACAAATACCAACATGGCAACAAATGATAATTACTCTGAGGAAAATAAAAAAGTGTGAATTTGTGGACAGGAAATCCCCTTCTGATAATATCATAATTGAGATCCCTGAAAGATTTGAGGAAATGTGTTATTCTAGGTAGAGAAAACAACACATATATAGGTTGTAAAGCAAGAGTATGCTTTGAACGTTCAAAGGTCAGTCAGCCACTGTGTCTTGAGCAGAGTGAGAAGGGAGAGTGTAAAAGAATATTTTGTGGTACCAGCATACACAGGGTCTATGAATAATAGCAGGGAATTTGTTTTTATTTTGTTCTAATATTGTTTCTGTCATTAAAGTATGTTAACAGAAGAACTTAACAATAATGGCAGAGGAATGAAGTGGTTACATAATCTCTTCCATAGATAAACAAATTTTTAAGAATTGACTTTGTAAAAGCTACTTAAAAGCACTGGGATTTAACCAAAACAAATAGAAGCTGGAGAATTTAATTTCATACAACCACAATAGGAAGAGATAAGAAGTGTAAGTTTGTGACTTTCTAGACTGAGGGCAACCCTTCAAACTCCCCAGGCTATGTCTCAGAAACTACAGGCTTACCTGCTAATGGTATAAGGCACCACAGATTCTAGGACTCAAAACTCAACTGAAAACTTAGGGGAAATTTTGGCACCAAGAAAATTGTAGAAGTGAGTCCCAAATATTTGAGTATAAACTCTGTGCAAAGTCCTGACTAACGGGTGGGCAAAATCCAAGAGGCCTGCGAGAAAAGTAGGTACAAAACAAAGGGAAATCCACTTTCGATAAACAATGGTACATGGAACTAGATGTGTGAGTCCGCTACTTTTAAAATAAGTGAATCATCCGATTGTGTTCGGCTTAGGCCACAAAGAGCTAAAAACTTATAGATTTGAAGCACCAGAAAAAAAGAATTCAAAGCCAGCTTATCTGAAAATTAGATGGAACTTTAGGGGTAATGTTAGGTAGAAAGATTGACATGAGATTCTGGGGAAGGGGAAGATAAGGTTCAAGGAAAAAAACTGCCCAAACCCTGTCCAGTTAGGGGGGGGTCCCACATGAAAACATCAAAGGCTTTGCAGGGAGATAACTCCTTGCCCATCAGGACCAGGCCAAACTGGTTCCAACCTGATCACAATGTTGGTGCAATCAAACAAAACTAAATACCACCCAAACCACACCTCATCATAACCTCATTAAAATAAAACTGTGGTATTGCTCCACCCTCACCCCTACCCCAGGGCTTTTCTGTGTGCATTTTAGGAAAAGACAGGTGTACCAGGAGGAATGCGTGTATAACTAGATATGTCAATCAAATGACCTTACCCTGTCAATCAAAGAAGTGCCTCCCAAGTAGGTCATGATAAATAGGCCCTCCTCTAAAAGTTTGGGGCCTTTGTCTACATGGACTCTGGCCTGCTCTTCCCTTGGATTGTATTCAAATAAAACTTTTCTGTTTCGCTATTGTGTCTCTGCCTTTCAATTCTTTGTTGTGGCAGGGACAAGAACTGAGAACAAACTTAACGTGTAATATTAAGATCAAATTCTTGTCTAAATACCACATTATAAAAGTACAAGAGAGACCCTTGGAAGATAGGCTTAAAAAAATTAGCAGTGTGAAACTGTAAGAAAAGAGCAAATTAATACTTCAGGTGAGAAAAATTCCAGTTTGAATCTAGGCAATTTAAAAATCATCTAGAAAGAAATTCTGCAGAGCACAATGGACTTCAGATTTGCCTCAACATACTATCCACAATATCCAGTTTTAATTTAAAATGTATTTTGTTAAAGTATAAACCACACTCAGGAAAATGACAAGCAATACTATCACACTGTCAGGCGGCTTGATGTTGGATTTAGCAGATGAAGTACTCAAAAGGACTATTGTAATAGAGTTAAGGAGATACAGGCTTGATAAATGAAATGAAAATAGGGTATTAACAAATAAATACAAACAGAAATTAAAACTTAAAAACTGAAATTCTAGAGCTGAAAATTTGAAATAACTGAAATAGATATTTCTTAGGGGAGCTGTCAGGAAAAAGAAACAGGCAATTTTACAACAAATTAATAAATTACTCAATCCAAAGAATAAACATGGAAAGGATTCAAGAAAATTTAGCAGAATCTCGTAGACTTATAGAGCAATATGAAACAGTCCAACCTACATGTAATGAGAACTCTAGATGGGGAAGAAAGAAGTAGGAAAAAAGATTAAGGAAAGAACTGCCAAATGATAGCACTAGTATGGAGATGTGGGGTAAATGGAAGCATAAAATTATAAGGTTCCTATATACTATTTGAAGTAATTCAATATTAATTAAAAATATTGATATAAAGATGTATATTGCTCTTCCAAAAAAAAGTTCTAACAATAATGCAGAGATAAAGATAGAAAGCCTGAATAATGAAGAAATAGAAGAACAGACCAATAACTAGTAAGGAGATTGAATCAATAATCAAAACCTCCCAACAAAGAAAAGCCACTCCTTAATTAAAATTAGTAGCCCATTTGTCTTTCTAAACTCCTTAGAATGACCTTCAGGCCATACTACTTAATGGCCTCTGGGCATCTCTCTGTCTCAAACTGCTGATATTGAGACACACTAAATGATTTGTTTGCAGTTTCCAAAGCATAAATTGCACCCTCTTGACTCTGGCACAGGCTATTCCTGTATATCTAACGCCAATCCTCCTCCTTCTTCACCTGGCAAAATTATCTGTTTCCAATAATCAGCCTGCTTACTCACTTATCCTCTTGGAGGAAAAAACAACTCAGTAAATATTTTTTGAATGTTATTTTATATAATCTCCTGGGCCATTTCATATGCACCTACTATATAATCTATAGCACATGGTGAAAATGTTTACATTAGCACATAGTATCTTGTCTGGCACCTATCCATTTGTGGGTCTGCTTTCTGCTGCTTCAACAATGTGAAGTTTATGAAGAAAGAGACCATGTTTTTCTTTCAGTTCAAGGCATAGTGGTAGATGCTCAAAAAAATTTGCTGATATAATAAATGCAACCTCACAAAATACTATCATTGGGAGACAAAAGAAATAAAAAGTTCTCCCCATCTTGGATGGCGACTGTGATGGCCATACATACAATCATGTAGACCATGAAGAGAATGATGTGGCCTCAAGGTATTCAAATACACGGTACACCTGCTTTGATGCCAGAACTGGCTTACAGACATAAGTAATCAAAGGATCTGGTTCTGCCGAGGATACTTCATGATTTATAGAAAATATCTTTCAGGCTAAATTTTCCAGAGGCTGTTTTATCTCTTTGAAGAAGTAAGATTGAGATAGTTAAGTAAACAAAAAGGAGAATAAATAAGCTCTCGTACTTATGTCCTGTCTATCAGTGTCTCACCTAGTTCTAATCCACTGTAGGTGTATGTTAACTAAATTATCTGTTTTTTTTAAAGAGTTTACCAATAATAAATTATTAAATCACTAAATTATTATGTTTTATCATCCTATTCTTTCTCATAACATAAAGAGAAAACATTGCTTTTTAAATTAAAAGCAAACTACCAAAGCAATTCTTCATTTTTCTACTCCTTTATTTTTCGGTTGCATAGATTGAATTATTCCTGTAGATACAGACATGAGTTTGATTTAAAAACCTTTTTTTTAAGTTTCTACAAGAAGAAAAAAGAATAGAAACAGTTCACATAAACAACACACTTACTTGAAAAACGGCAATAGTGTTCAAAATTAAAGATAAATTTAATAATTTGAATAAACTTGCATAGAGTAAACTTGTGTAGAGTAGTAATATGTCAGATGACTTAAGACATGCAAACAAGCCTGCAACCTGGGGGATTTCAAAGTGGAGAGCTGTTCAAAGTCCATTTCAACATATAAATGAAAGACAATGGATCCAAGTGGAGGAAGTTTTACATTAAATACTCTAAAGGGTGCATTTCAGCATTTACTCTTATATTTTCTCAGAGCAGTGTTCAGCTCTCTCTCATTCCCTTCTTTTTGTCTCCCTAATGTATATATTAAGGAAACATTTTGTTACACACACACACACACACACACACACACACATATATATATACACATATAATACATACATATAATCACCTATTGATATGGAGATGGACTACTTCTCTCCACCCTTTGGAAACACCTATGGATATGGAGATGTCCTAAGGCCTGGTGAGGATTCTGGAAATACTGCAATTTTACCCACACTGAGACAACACTGAATAGAAACTATGAAAATAAGTAATATGTCAGTCTCTCTTCTAACACTGTGTAAAAAGCAAAAGAAAAGAAGCAAGAAAACACATGTAAACCAATCTATGTTTGCTTACATTTGCAATGTGGCATTTCTTGGTTCCAATATATCTCATTTTTGAATTGCAATGGTCTTTGATTTGTGAATTTGATGTGTGAATTTAATTTGTAGGCTATCACATTCATTATTCATGCTTAATAAATAATAAATGAAAGCAATAATAATAAAATAAAAATGTTTGAGACTACTCCTAAGCTGATGAAAAACAATTTTAAAAATTATTTGATCCAACAGCAATATTAGCAAGAAAATAAAAACTTTATAGAAAACTGAGTATTCAAACAAAAATGCAAGATTTATTTATTCTTTTGATTGAGGAAAAACTTGCATGTGGTGAAATGATGGATCTTAACTTCACAATGAGTCTTAACGAAATATATATATGCCTGTTTGGATAAAATGAGAATTCCTGTAACCAGGATTCTCACCTGGCCCTGGTTGATTAGCTCACTGCACACCTGTGGGCAACATATGGCTGTTGACTCTATATATAAAGAGCTCCGCCCAGTGCTCTGGGCGCGACCTGGTGGTATGGCTGCAAGGCTGCAGGAGAGCAGAGCAGAGGCTGGAGTGGTGGCAGTGCCAAGGACAGAGGCCCAGAGGACGGCTGTGCAGGACGACTGTGCAGAGAGGCCCAGAGGATGGCTGTACAGACAGAGGAACCCAGAGGCAGAGACTGGCTTGCTGCATACAGACTCGCTCTGAGTGAACGGGATTTTAGTGACTGACCTGCCACCTGGAAATAAAGTTGGGCATAACCCTTTCACCCCAAGAACAGTTTTGCTGTCAATTTCTTTGGTCACACTGAATCCATAGTGAACTTGCCTGGGCTGAAACCCATTGGCAAGACAGCCTGCCAAGACCCCTTTATTAAAACAACTTTTACATCACTCCATGTAATTCATATTTCCCCATCCAGCTAGTCCCCAACCCCAAGTTCATATTATTAAAGTTTTGTTTTTTCTTGTATTTCATATAAATGTGGTCAAACAATATGAACTCTTCTGTGATTATCTTATTTTGCTATATATTGTTTAAATTAATTCATTTTAAAGCAGTAGTACTTTGTTATAATTATTTTGCAAAAATTTCCGTTGAGTTAACATACCACAATTTGTTTATCCATCCCCCTATGATGGAATTTGGATTCTTTTGAAATGTGCAACTACTATGAATAAAGCTATAAACATACTTATGCCAGACTTTTTGTGGAAACATGCTTTCATTTCTCTTGGGTAGATACTTAGAGGAGCGCAATTACTGGCTCAAATGAGAAATATACTGCAAATGCTGAGAGAAAGATGGTGACGTCTGGAGTTACATGAATAAAGGTAAGAATGAAAAGAATATAAAAAATATATATATTTAAAAATATACTGGATAAAATTAGGCAAGAGAATGGATATGCTTGAATAGAGCATGATGAATAATCTATTTGATTTGGGAAAAGTTGAGCTTGAGGTGCCTGTAGTATATATACATCTGGTAAAACTTTGCCTAACCTGAAACATGCATCTAGAGCTTAAACAAGTGATACAAAGTTGGGAATCAGTGGTGATAACAAACCATACAACCCATGGAACATTCTTAAGTGAATCATGGGCTTTGAGGCCTTAGCAAAGAAGAAAGGCCCAATAAAAAACTTTATTGATATAATTCTTGTTACTAATATAGCATCAGTAGCAGTAGTGACAGTAGTGATACACACATAGGTAATGGTAGTAGGAGGAATAACAACTAAATACTAATTATAAGGAAAAGTTAAATCAAGAGCTACTGACCTACAGGTTTAATAAAATTCACATACCAATTTAATTAAATTATGTTAATCTTCACATCAAGCACATTCCCTGATTTCCAATAAGCATTCAATAAAAGTGTTATATGAAAAATAAAATCTGAATACTTTCCCTGAAAAAGCTGAACAAAGTTGTGCATAACTAAAACAGCTTGAATGATATCCAAGAATCTTTTTCCTCACCCTTCATCCCAAAGTTTTGTCATTTTATACTTAGAGTAATTTAGTGATCTGCGTATAACACATCTTTCCACTTTTCTTGAAGCCAATCACTGGGTCAGTCAGAACCATGTCAGGGAAACTGGAAGATCAGCATAAAAACAACAAAGATATAAAACCTACCCTTTTCTGGTTGTAATCACTGTGACTAAACAAGCCCACATATCTAACACTCTCCTATGATTTGTCCTATTTTTTCTCATGCCACATCTCCATATCTATGTCAGTCCCAGTGGTAAATGTAGTTTAATATTAAGCTGAAACTTTCAACACATGGATTTTACAGATAGGGAAAATGAAATTCAGAAGGGTTATTACTTGTTAAGAGCAAGGTAACTAATAAATTGTAGAGTCCTGATTTTCAATCATACTTGCTGATGCTGAAGCCAAAACTTGCCCATAGAATACATGTCATTTAGAACTAAACAATATTTTTTAAAAATACCCAATTTATAATGATTTAAAATTTTCCAGATTTCTTCTCAAACCATATACCTAGCAACTCTGTTGGCAAAAATAACATTAAGTCTTAAAGAGTATAAACTAATTGCAAATTATTGAGGCTCTATGATACCAAAACATTTAGAAATGCTGCATTTATGCAATAAATTTGTCATACAAATTAAGCCCACAATAGAATGTAATGATCTGACATCAGTAATTAGGAAAAGATAGAATTTTGAATCAAATCAATGGTTCATGTTTTCATTATTTATGTAACATTACTACTACCACAATTCAAAAGAGCATTTAAACTATATTAAAGTTCTATTTAAATTAACTATAAATTTGTCCTCTGCCAATGTGTACACGTATGTGTGTGTAGGTATGTTGACAATTTTTATTACTAGTACATACAGTATTTACCAGATTTTAATTCATTTTTAAGAAACTGTCGATTGTAGTTAACTGGTATGTGCTCAAATTATTTTTTAGTTAAAGATGTTTGACAAAGTGAAAACAGAACAATGCCATTCATTACAATAATATTAAAATGAGCATTCACTATATATTTAAAAAATAACCTAAAATGAAGTTTGCTTTCCATTTTGCATTTTTTTTGCAATTATAATTAAAATCCATGAGAAGAGTTTCTAAATCTTTCCATTTTGAAAATAAAGGAAACCTCATTAAAAATGGAGACCTGAACCAGGAGCCCTCCTGTACTAACACTTATACCCCAAATAGGAGGAAGCTTAATTTACATAGCCCAGCAGGAGGAAGGAAAACTTTCTCCTTGCCCAGAAACAGCCCAGCCAATGAGAAACTGTCATACTTAGCCAATGAGAGCTGTCACCACCCTAAATTCTTCCAAATAGCCCCTCCCAGCTTTTACCTTCTGTTCTCTAGACTTGCCTATGGTTTGCTATAGCTTGCTTGTCCTGAATTGCAATTCTCTACTATTCCTAAATAAACTCATTTAGCTGGTATAATAGCTGGCTTTTTTTTTTTAATCAACAACATGTAACAAAATTCTTCTTCATATAGTGCTATGTTGGTTCTGGTAAATTATTATTCAGACTCCTAAAACTTGGAGAAAAATATCCAGTGATTACCCAAGGTCAGTCAATTAAGTGCTACATATGTTTAATATCTAGAAGAATAGTAGATAAGTTCCATTTTCTTTATCTACTATAGATGGGCTAATTTTCTGTTATCATGCTTAACATGGTGGCATTTCTCTTCTGGTTTATATCAGGCCAATACAGTTAGTCTGATCTATCATAAAGGTGTTTAAAGCTAATGGATAACAATTGGATAGGTTATGAGACAGAATGGGGGATAGAGGATCTGAAAGGAGCTCAAATCTGATAGATGTTGGAATAAAAACTTCTTTAAAATCTGAAATGTACATACTTGATAGTTAAATGGAACAGATTTTATAAATGTGTGGTGATGTGATTGAACACAGTGGGGAAACATTGCATTCTTCTTATTATGGTCTTTACTAAAAGGAAAATAGCAAAGGTTGTTAACTGCTAAAATATATCAAAAACATGTGCCTCTGTAAGTTTTTTAACTTGATAAGGGGAAAAGAAAAGGATATGTCAGTAATGAAATGACTCTTGAACTTTGGCAATGAAGGTAAATTTGATGCTTTGAATGAACAGACATCTTGTTTGACTAGAAATGATCATGGTTCCAGTTTCTTGTCAAACATGCTAGCTTCTTGCTGTCAGAGAATGCTGTTCCATTTCTGATATTCCAGCATCAGTCTTTTGCTATTACAAAACCAGTGCCTTTGGCTGTCAGGACTTTGCAGTTTCAATTGGCTGACTTATCTGTCTTCAGCAGGATTAGACAGAAATATTTCTCATTCAGAGGCTGCTCTCATGGAAGACAGCAGCAGCCCCAGGAAATCTGAGTACATTAGCTTCAAAGGACTTGTCTACCACCCTTCTGACAGTACGCTCTGCAAAGTACCTTCCAATCTTCTGCTCCGTGGGCGGTTTTCTCTGCCTCTTAAATATGTATTTTTTGCAGTACATATAAACTTCAACAATTCCTAGGTTGTAATATTATTTACATAAATAGAAGAACAAGCCATAGATTTCCACTCAATTGACACTACTTCCTTCTGGTAAATTGCATAAAAGCCATGGGGAAAGATGACAAACAATGTGTCTCAGATAAGTTTAATGTCAGTAGGATAGATACAAAATATAGGGTGAATGAGAATTTTATACCAACGCCTGTAATGTAAAAATAGTGCTCCCCTTTAAAGAAAATGTTAGCTGGTAGTTTCAGTTATTATTTAATACTTACAGTACAGAGGAATTGTCAGAGGAAGTCAGGGTGATTTTGTTATTTGGAAAAAAAAAGTCGCAACTACTTCTGCTTTTCAGAAAGGGTGCACACTGCCTCCAAAGATCACATCTGTATTTTCTCTTCTAATTTTATCTTTTCTCCCTCCCTTCCCCACTTCCCCTTCCTCCCAGAAAAGACCAAAGAGGCTGCTAGAGAGGTCTGAGGGTCTCCTGTGTGCGCACGTGTTTTTCCTTCCCACAGTGGACTACATCTCTTGGTATTTATTTGCCTCTAAAATTTTATCAAATGCTTTATAATCTCTTCATTGAATATTTTATTACTCTATAATATCCTCGAATATCTCTACTCAGAAAATTCCTTAGCCCCTGGCTAGCGTGCGAAAATAGCCGGTAACATTGAAAAATGTCAGTGACCACAGCTGGGTTTGATTGTTTATTTTTGTGGAGACAAATAACATCTCTAGATAATATTCCTTTAATTCTCATTTTTTAACATGTTGTATCAGTAAATCATAGGATCTATTTGGTTTATTATTTTTGCTATCATTTTTTGTTCCGTTTTTTTTGTTTTGCTCACCATACTTTCAGGAGGATACCCACTGATAAGTAAGTAGCATATCTCACCGTCTAACTCAATGTCTTTGCAAGAAAATATTCAGTCTTTTTTCCTTATTTGGATAAGTTTTAAATAGTCTCTTAAGGCATAACGATAAGAAGCAGTTCATGGAACAATGATAATCTGAAGCCCTTATGGTGGAAAAAAAGATCATTTTGCATCCTTTTTGCTTTGCTTCAAAAAGAGGTTAAAGATAGTGTTTTTAATCAGCACTCAATTTTAACAGCAAAATATAACAATCTCTGGTTTTAGAGCCCAAGGTGAACTGAAACCAAACAAACACTGCTTTATTTGAACAATGGAAATAACTGTGCTGGGTAATTGTTATTTAATGATGATTTATTGCTCATGAGGACCCCAGAAAATAGACAACCCAAACATGTGGTGCTGTCTCTAAGGGGCTTTCTTCACATTTTCAGATTTGATTATTATTAAGTAGCTTGCCCTCATACATATTTGTAGTTATCCACTAAAAAACAGTTACTAATTATATTAGGATTTTCTCATAGGAATTTTGTTTCTAATTTTACAATTATCTTTACTGCTTTTTTCTGGGAAAGTCTTCTGCTTCTCAGCCAAGCAGCAGAATCTAAATTAAAAAGAGCACAGTGATGTCACTGGCATACTGTCCACTATGACGTTTTCATATCTCTCTCTGTTACATAACACAGATCTAGGCAATTTATTTAGAAGGCATTTATCAAGTGTTTAGTTTCTGCTAGGTACTAAGGATTCTGTCCATTTCTGTAAGAAATTCACAATTTGTAAATGAAGGAGGACATAAATGTCTAATTGTAATAAGGTTTATGTCGAACTACCATTAGTGGGAGTACAGAGGGAGATAATTCATTCTGAAGGGGTTTACAAAAATTTACACAAATTGCTACCTAAGGAAAAATATCAATAAATTAAAAAATGCATTTCATCTTTGAGTGCAATTCTCTTAAAATGAAACTCCTCTTTTCTGAATTTGTGTGTCTATTTGTGTGTGTGTAAAAAAAAATATTGGAGAAGTGATCAAGGGAAATTATTATTATTTTCTTTATGGACCATAATCACAGATTGTATTTTTAGTATTATAAGAAGAATAACTTTATATTGAGGCTTGGACACACCCTTTTGTACTCCTACATTAGCAATCAAGGAATCTGTTGCCTATCCAGTAAATGGCGCAGTGGGACTTAATGCACCAAACATTCTGGAAATTTGACACAACTGACTACTTCATTTATGTGTCCCTGTACCTACTACAAATATGTTTACTCATACTCATCATCAAGAAAGAGAAAATGGATGAATTAGAGGTGTTCCACTCTTATGTTTACCTATATGTTCTCTGCTTGAATATAGAAAAATTCTAATTCAAAAAACGATTTAAAAATTTATCAGCCTGAAAATAGTAATATGCATATTGCTAAGTATGCTGGTTTTTGTAACCATTCATGTGTACTGTCTTTGATTTTTATAATTCTAATTTGTTAATTTTAGAAATTGACATTTCAGTGAAATAAAATCTTTGGGTAGGCAAGAGTAAAAGCTCAAAAGGAAGCACAATTTTAATATATTATAGAAAATGATCTATTTCCTCTTAGGATATGATGATACAATCTTTTCTTCCCTAAGTGTCATTTTCGAAATAGTGAAGCAGCTTATTCTCTAATATTTAATGCCTCTTTAAGTTATTTCTTATTAGAAATTGTATTGCTTAAAACTGACATTTTCCTAATGGTAGTATGGTTTTTCCTACATTTTATGTCATTAAAATTATGCATGCCTCAACAACAGCATATCCCAGTTGAGTCATATCAATGTACATAAAAATGCAAAGAGGCAAAGTCGATAATATTACCAAAAAATTGGTGTTTAGGGTGTAATATGGAGATTCATACTGCACAGATGTTCAGCAGAAATGAGATCTGCACCTCAATTGAGTAAGAGTATTACCTGTTTTATTGCTCCTATGTACAGCAGGCAAGGGTAGAGAGACTGTGACCTTGAATGCATCACAGAAGAACATGCTGCTTAAAAAAAGAAATCACTGCTCAAAGGCAAGTATGTTCAAACAGAAAGGAGAAAAAGTATTAATAAAAAAGTAAAGTGGAAAAAATTAAACTAACTGCAATATCTAATGTTTACATCTAGGGTGGCAGCTGTGAGTGCATAAATTTACTTACGATAAAAGAAGTGAAAGATAAGAAATATATTTTATCACTTCAGTGAAACTGGGGAATCAAAGAGCATACCAGTCCCTATAATTTCTATTGTCCATTTTTTCTGGGAAGATAACTCAAAGAGACCTGATTTTGTGGAGTTTATAGCCAACTTAATTTCTTCATAAATGAGTCTGTTTAACCATCTTTATGTCTATCTATAAAGTTTAGATCTCCAAATTCCTAATACTTTGAAAATAATAGTGAGAAATAATAGTTACCAATTAACTTCCAAAGGGACAAAGCTAATTTCTAATAAAATTTGAGCAACATCACCACACACACACACACACACACACACACACACACACATTACACAATAAAAAGCCTCTGGTATTTTCCTAAATCAAGGAGAGTCACCTTCCTAGCCTCCCTCCCTTATTTCAGCTTGACCATCAGCAGCTGGGTAGGTACCTAAGGGAATTATAGCATTAATTAGGTTTCAAAGAGAAACATTTC